>JAECUM010004821.1:0-17466 GCA_016617855.1 Megalonaias nervosa | reverse complement strand
CCTTGTTTTATTGCTGCTGCTGCTGCTGCTGCAGCTAATAATAATAATAATAATAATAATAATAATAATAATAATAATATCTATTTACTGTAGCTTATTTATAGTGATGCCTACCTATGCCTTAAAAAAAAATAATATATAAATTGTATCTTATTTGTTGTAAGGCCTACCCTATGCTCAGGGCTGTAGAGAGCGATCACGGGCTCTGGGGTAGGAAACACCGGGACCCCTCCTTGTTCTTGTTCAAACAAAATTTTCCTTTTATAAAATTAAAAGTGTTGTTTGGCCCGGGCCCCTTACGGGCCACGGGCATATATCCCCGGTTGTCCCCCCCCCCCCTTTGTCGGCCCTGCCTATGCCTTAACAACGAATATAAAACGTATACCTTAGTTGTAGTGAGGCCTACACATGCCTTAACAAGTAATATATAAAGCATACCTTAGTTGTCATAAGGCCTATCTATGCTTTAACAATGAATATATAAAGTATACGTAATATGTGGCGATGCCTACCTATGCTTTAATTTTTAAACCTGATAATCGAAAGAGAACTAATTCCAGATGCTTGGTTTGAGGGAATCATAATATACATTGATAAGTCTGGGGGTGGGGATCAGACTTTCCCTGTAATATCCATTTATAAGTCTCGTGGTGGGGAGCGCACTCTCCCTGTTATATCCATTTTTGAGTCTGGTAGTGGGGAGCGGACTCTTCCAGTAATATCTGTTTTTAAGGCTGGTGGTGGGGAGCGGATTCTCCAGTCTAAAGTATGGTGGCGGGAAGCCGGCTCTACCTTGAAAAAGATTGTTCCCGAATGACGTCATCAGCAGCCATATTTGTGGTAAGCTGGCAGTTAAACCTTTGAGTTTGTATGGTGTTGGAAGTTGAAATAAATTCATTGAATATCAAGACACTATCATACAAAATACATACAAGCAGCAGAGGGGGGTGAACAGACCATTTTTGTTCGAGACCTTATTTATGAAAAATAAGCCTTCCTACGAAAAGGAAATCTTAAGGTCAATAACGTTAAACCACAACCTCTAACTGACCATGAGATTTCTCTAATTGGGTTAGCTTATCTCGTTACTTTATCTCTGACTCTTTGGGGTTTTTTTTATGGTGTGTTTCGTTTACTCGCCGATCACTCAACGTTGGTCGTTCACCCCCTCTGCTGCTGTAATTAACCAAAGATTTTATCAAGACCTATACGATATCTAGATCTTGGGTCATGTAAATTTATCGTTATAAATCCGAACGGAATAGCTTGTGCTTTTGAAAAGAAGTTTTTAAATTTAACCATGTCCATGCCCCCTGAACACCAAGTATAATAAATATTTTGTAAAGTATAATTATCTACTCCATTAAACACAATTAAGATATTAACACAATTATCTCTGATCACTTTTGGAATTTGTGTGTATTTCTGAGTTAAATAAATCACGTCTGTATTTTTGTGACGGCCTCGCGAAAATATCCGAGCTGGATTGGATTGTTTATCCAGCATTACATCATTGTATACTACGAGATTATTGATACATCCATCAAGATCATCTATGGATGGAGCTTCATCGATATCGGTAATAAAATCAATAACATCATTATCTTTATCAGGACACGTCAGCGACTTTGCATTTTCATTAAAATCTTTAAGTACTTCGTAGCATCGTTGATCATCTACAGATGGTGCTACTAAATATAATTTATCCCATTTGAGCCATCGCATTATCAGATTGAGTAATAATTGCGTTTTACCAGACCCAGATGGGACAAGTATAATTGCTCTGATGGAATTGGGTAGCACTGGGTGATGTTTGACTGGCTCTTGTTTTCGTGTCGCTGAGAAGTCAATTATATCCATATAATAATAATATGGATTTATATTGTGTTCGATGTAGAGCACCCACTCATACCAGTCGATTAACGACAATAATAACAAAAAATAATAGGCGCGCACTTACAGGCAAGTGTGTGAAATGTGATACAAAAAAATACAAATTTATTTCATTAAAGACAGGTGGAGATATCGCTGCTTCGTTAGGTAAATTACCAGGAGCTCCATGGGCAAAGTATCCTGGTGAAAAACAGATGCCTGGATATAATTATTGTGGTCCTGGAACTCGTCTCGATATCCGACTCGATAACCAAGACCAACCAAAAACCTGGAGAGTATCCAATAAACGCAATTGATCAATCATGTCACATTCATGATGTCGCGTATAAAAGTAAAGACTTACAACAACGACATCTCGCCGATATAAAATTAATTCATGCCATAAATAATATAAAAGATAAATCACTTCGAGAAAAATTAGCTGCTTTTCTGATAAAAGCTGGTATGAAAGGTAAAATAATGTTAGGGGCTGGTAATTAATCAACTGATTGTTATCATAATAATGGAATCTGTTTATTATAGCCCAAGAGGATGCTGGAGAGGTAAAGCAGCGATTAGTAAACTTGCTGAAGCAGCAAAAGTCTCATGTGATGTTGCTGCAGCGTGGTTAGCACGACAGGCAATATGGCAAATCTATCTAAGTCCACCTAAAAAAAATTCAGTATGCACATTTTGATGTCAGTACCCCTAATGAAGTTCATCAAGCAGATATTTTGTTTTTACCACACGATACCATTAAAATTGGCAGACGTCAATACACATACAGATACGCGTTAACTGTCGTTGACGTTGCGAGTAGATATAAAGAAGCAGAACCACTATCAACAAAAACAGCAACTGAAGTTGCATCTGCGTTTGAACGCATTTATCAACGTGGTGGTCTACGATGGCCACAACTGCTACAGGTTGATCCTGGCAAAGAATTTCTTGGTACAGTATCATCGTTGATGAAGCGACATAACGTTAAAATCAGACGAGGACACACGGAAATTCATCGTGATCAGGCAATCGTTGAACGATTTAATCGAACACTTGCTGAGCGGTTATTTGGATACCAGTATGCAAAGGAAATATCCACTGACTTTACGTCATGGAGAGATCTCGTGAATGGGTTGCAAGGTTACCAAGTGTGATAGATGCGTTAAACAATGAAATGACTCGTGCAACTTTTATGAAACTTTCTAATGCGATCACAAAAAAATATATACCAATACAACGTAAATCTTCCTCTCAACCAGTACTAGGTAATGTTACCGTAAGATATTTATATGAACCTGGTGAACTTGAAGGAGGTAGAAAAAGAGCAACTGATCCTATCTGGAGTGTGACCACACATAAAATTTCCACCTTGGTAAGGTCCACAGGTAGACCTGCAATCTACAGATTAGATTCAACTGCTCCTCAGCGTGGATTTGTACGCGAACAATTACAAATAATTCCTACGGATACACAATTGCCACCGCGTTCACTTTTGTAAACTTGCGCCTCGACGTCGATTACATTCAAGACAGGTCAGCATCACATTTTCGCGTGTGTGACCAAGACTACTATTAATTCTATCAACGGTAAATTGTCTTGGATTATTACTCGAATACTGCCACAGCATATTACAGTTACAACTTGCACAATGATTATTCTGTTGTTGTTTTAGTGTTATAATAAATTCAGCATCAATACTAAAATCGCGATTATTTTTTTTGTCACATTGCTTATAACTCGCTAATTTTTTTATTGATATCGACAAAGTTGTTAGTGATTTCTTCGGTTATTACGCAATCCATGATAACCCGGCCCAGTTGAGACATTCTTCTGACTCGAGACACTACAAGATAAACTAAATTTGACCACTCAATACGATCATCGACAATCCAAATATTTGTATCGGTAATAGTTAATCCCTGTGACGAGTGAATCGTTATAGCGTATCCTAACGTCCACGGCGATTTATCCATACTCAACGCGCTCTCAACAACATCAACAACAAGTAAAACAATATCATTTAACACAAGATTTTGTATTCCACCACCAGGAATCTCAACATCAACATTCTGTCGTCGAGTATCTGCTGGGAGATAACACAAAGATACAGGTAGATTTGAAAATGTTTCTTTATGTAACGTAAATAATTGTTGTTGAAGTGTATCGCGAACTATTTTTCTACTTGCAACTATCAAATCAGCAGGTCTCCATAAAGTCCAAAAATCATTCATAGAAGTTTCTGGAATTACTTTACGCATTATCTCACATTGTATTTTATCTGGCTGTAGTCTTATTAACTTTTTAAACTCTTTTAGTGACTTATCAATAGCTCTATGGTCATCAGTTATTTCTTCGCAATAATCTACAAATGTTTTCAGCCACTCATGTGGAGACGATCCAATGGAAGGTGGTGGTTGACCATGATCGCCACACATTATCACAGCAGTATTCTTCAATAACAGCCAATCAAGAAATATTTTTAATACCTCTAGCGACACCGTGCATATCTCGTCCCAGATAATAATTTTAGGAATGTATTTCTCACCCATCCGCGATGGAGTCCATGCGTCTCCGCACCATCTAAAGAAACTATGATATGTACATGATTTTACTCCTCGTTCTTTTATTTCCCTGGCGAGTTTATGTGTCGGTGTCAAAACAATCATATCAGAACAATTACTAAATAATTCAATCGCGCGTGTTGTTTTACCTGAACCACCACACCCATTAAGATAAACGGTTTTATGTCTAGCTACAGGATCATATACAGATGGTGCCGATGACAATCTTGGTATTTGATTATTCTTGTAATATGTTTTCGCAATTTCAACGTCGGCAGATTCAGAATAACTAATTATATCTTCACGTTTTATTCTCCATTCGCCCCATGATGCATGATTGTTAATATGCAATTGTTTTAACGAATCCGCATATTTTTTATTTATGTAAAATGAATCTGTCGCGACTCTGACTGCATAACGAGGAAATCTGTTTATCATCGATAATAAATTTATCGAAACGTACGCTAGCATCGAAGATCTTAATGAGTAAACTGCTGTGACTCGCCATCAGTATAGCTCACAATTGTACCTAATTTAGTTCTGTCTGATAAATAAGCATTACTTCGACTTATAAATGTGTTTTTCTCCGTTGTATCAGCAATTATAAAATCGAGTTCAGCATCGTCCATGATTAATCTTGTACACGCTCGTTTATGATCATATGATCCTCCTTGCGTAAATTTACCGATTTTTTTTTCTGCTGAGATCTTTTGCAAATTTCTCATCACTTTCTCTCCTGCATTCACGTATACTATCAGTAATTTTAACAATATCATCTTCGTTAAGATTAGAAAAATCTCTTCTAGCATCATTAATATTAAATACATCCGGTTCTGGCAACCAAACTTGTTTCTGCACGCGGTATGATATAATTGCTTCACTCACGTTCAACGACATTAAAATTCCAGCATTAAGCATGTACTGTATTAGTACTATTGGAACCCAACGTCGCTCTGAAAAATGTCTTCCAAACCACGCATAAACAATCGGATGGAGATCCCCGTAAAACTCGAACGACTCTATACAGGCGAATCCGGTTAAGTCAAAATCTGGTAAAAGTCCGTTTATCGCAACTCTGGTCATCTCGTGTGTCGGATGACCAAATCTCTTAAAGTATTCAGAACATTCTCCGTATCCAAGAAAACTTCCAGGATAACATGCTACCATATCAACTGAGATAACGTCATTATAATCGTATTTAGTATTCCACAATCCACCATGTCCGTATTCCACACAACTGTGTTGGACAGCTTCAAGAAATTCCAATCGTGTCGGTTTCCATGAATTTTTCTCCTGAGCAGCGTGAGCAGCAATTGATGGAACGGTAAAACAGTTATTCAGTAATTGTCCAACCTTAATATCTTCAGAGGTATATTTTAATGCAAGATTTTTCATTTCTTCGTGGAGAAATTCTGTACGATAAATATCACCATTAGACCGTACAAACTGATCATGAAAATCATATTCCGAACTTTGAAACAGCCAAACAGATACAGAGTCACTTTTACTGATATTTCTGATAGCATCGAATACATGACCATTAAAAAATTTAACCGTTCTGTCTCGTGAAAATATTGTTACTGACACAGTCCATGCATGTGCGTTATGATCAATAATATTTATCGAAGCTCCTCTTGATTCATATTTCGATTTGTACAAAATCTCACCGGTTAACGTCTTCACTGTTATTTTGAATTTTAATTTCTTTCCCAGCTCAGCAACGTTGCTGATAGACGCTCCGGTATCTTTAACTGTTTCTGCCCACGTATTTATTTTTTTTACGTTGTAAATCCGTTAAACCGTTTCCGCGTATCGCGTTTGTGAAGTGTTCTGTAACCCGTTCAGCTACACAATTTATTCTTGACAATTTCATAGGTTTGAGATCCCCAACGTTAGGTTTATTATTTAACAGATATATTGCGTACACAACCGCAGTCACAGGATATGCTCGTTCGTAATATAGTTTGTCAATACCAGTAAGTATTCCTGGTCTGAAATTTTTACTAAGAACAATATTATTTCCTGACTGCATGTGGACAGAATCACGTTTGTCACGAATAATCCAAGTGTCATCGTCTGTCTTTACAATAAATTTTATTAAAATAAAATATCTCTGAACAAGGTAGTCAATAATCTCTCTTCCTCGTTTGTCATTCATTACATTAACAATATTTCCAATTCTGAATGTCGACCACACATGAGCCGCACCATCGTCGCGAAATTCCTTTTTGGCTTCACGGATACGTTTTGTTATATCTTTATTCGTTAAAGCTAGATCTTGCATCGTAAAACTAAATTTATATTTCGGCAGTCTGTCAAGATCAAATCTAGCTCCAGAATGTTTAATTGCGGATAATTCCTGCATTATTATAAGTAAGACAAATATGTATTTAAATTGAATTTTAATCTCTTGTATATGATTCAAACAAAGAATCGATGTAATTGGCTCATGATCGGATATACTTCTCCTTGTAACAAAGCATGCGTAAATGAATTCTGCGGCTACCACATGCAGTGCATTAGACAAGGAAGTAGGACCAAAACCGTGTGTGCGATGTGGTGTTGGAGTCACAGGAAAAACTCAACTGTGTGTGCAATGTGGTGGTAAAAAATACAGAGAGCTGAAACGATATTACGATAACAAAAATAACACATCTTCTGAATCTCCTATAAAAAGCCGAAGAAGATTATCTCGCTAGATTTTCAAAATAATGATTTAAACAAATAATATTAGTATATAAATGGAGCAAAATGAGTTTGTAAAGCATCCAATCATTACAAATTATGAAGCATCTCGTGAGGGTGTAATTAGGCATTGTAGATTGAAAAAAAACAGTCGGTAGTGTTAATAATACTGGTTATTTTGCATTTAATACCAATGGAAATAAAAATTATTTATCATATAGATTCATCTACGAATGTTTTTATGGGGTCATTAAAGATGGACATGTAATTGATCACATCAGTGGTGATAAGCTTGATAACTCGCTTGATAACTTGCGAATTGTTACACAAAGTCAAAATTGCAAGTCCGGAAATTCTGGCGGCGTACGATACGCAAGGGCTGTTAAATCTGTAAATACAGATGGCGAAGAAATTATATTTAAGTCAATTAATTCTGCTGGTAAATACTTTAACATAGTACCACCTTCAGTAAAATGCGTGGCAGATAATATCACAAGATCTGCTTTTTCAATGAGGTTTGGACGAAAAGTCAGATTCGTCTATGTTCCTATGGTATCAGATGATTAAGCGAGACAACTCCGTCAAGCATAACTTAGTAAATCTTGCAGTTGTCGTACTTGTTGTACTAATACCGCGATTTTTGGTCAAAACGGAACCCACATAAAATATTAGATATATCTTTCAAATTTAATAGTACACGAAACACATATCACATTCTCTGATTGTCCAAACTTCGACTGTAAAAACATTCCAATGAATTTAGTTATGCATGTAAATCTCAGCAATATTGAAAATAAAAATAAGATGATAAAAATCATCTTTAGAATGCTTAGTATTTTTATTATTTTGTTGATTTTTGTTCGAAAATCTTGTTTTTTGTTGATTTTTGTTCGAAAATCTTGTTTTTTGCATGAAAAATGGCCAAAAAAACAATGAAAATCGGCCAGATTTGTAGCGCTGAGAGGGTCAAACCCCCAGCGATTCTCTAATTGATTTTCATGATTTTTCGATTTTATAAAAAACTTTGGTCAAAATTTTCCTATTTTTTGCTGATTGTTTGATAATATGAAGTGATTTTTGATCAAAATTTCTTATTTTTTATTAGTTTTTAGTAAGTCATTGTCGAATTTATCAAGAAATCATGAAAATCAATTAGAGAACCCCTGGGGTTTTGACCCTACAACGCTGCAAATTTTCAATAATTTCGTTGTTGTATAAATAATGATGCTGTATGTTACACATGTGCACAATACTCTATGAATCATGTAAAGTCTCAACAATATTTATGTTTGTGTAAAATCTCAATAATATTTATGTTTTCCACATTCTTATGAAACGCTTTGCGACCCAGCAGTGAATTGTATACATGAGGTTATTTTTAGAAATGAATATGGCATTTCGTGTTCATATAACTATCAATTATTTTAGTATCCTTAGCAACGTCTGATTAATACAGACTTTTAACTGTGGGTTTTGTGTATGTAGTTTCTCCAAGTATTTGGAAACTGAAAATAAAATCACATTTTACAATAAATTGTGATTTTATTAAGAAATCCACAATACATTTTACAATAATTGTGATTTTATTAAGAAATCCACAATACATTTTACAATAATTGTGATTTTATTCTGTATACTGCGATAACTATATAATAATATTTTCATTATGTATACATAGTGAAGTCCGGTGGCCGATTGCTAACGCGCTGGATTTTCATGCTTGAGGTCCGTGGTTCGATTCTCGTGACCGGCAAACTGTCGGGCGAAAGGCGATATTATGCCAAAATCTTCTTCTTTAGTGGGGCCGTCAGCTAGCCCGTCTATGTTTCAATAGAAAATTTGTACACTCTCCCACCATGTCACTTGGTGGGTGCAATTTTGCACTCCCTGGGTGATTATGATGGGGGAGTGTGCAAAAATTTCTATTGAACGTAGAGAAGGCCCGTAGTACTGTCTTTAAGATAAGTAAATACGCTAATACGTTACTGTAAATACTGTTACTGTAAATATGTTAATGCGTTACTGTAAATACTGTTACTGTAAATATGTTAATACGTTACTGTAAATATGTTAATACGTTACTGTAAATACTGTTATTGTAAATACGCTTGCTTGATTTAAGACGTTACATGAAATCACAATGCCTAGACAGCCCTCTGAATTTCTAATATTTCGTTTCGATTAGGAATTCGCTGGGGGGTGGGGGTGGGTGGGTGTCTATGAGTCTGCGTCCATAAGATAAGTTTATGTATAACCTCTGAGCCTGCTAGGATGTCCTTTGGCAAACTAGGGGTTTCACATGGGGTTAAACTGTGCTGTAAATACGCTTGATGTAAATACGCTACTGTAATTAAGATTCTGAGTTTTGTGCTCTCCTTAATTAAGATATAATCATATGTATATAATCATATGTATATAATCATAATCATAATCATATGTATATAATCATATGTATATAATCATATGTATATAATCATAATCATATGTATATAATCATAATCATATGTATATAATCATCTTGAAACAGTCCTTAGGGACTATTATTTTTATTTTATTAATATTATTCTGATTTTATTTTTATATTAAACAAACATTTATAATATAATGAATTCCGAAAATATTAATGTTATTATTTCTGTGATTAAAATATTACAACATAATGGTATAAATATATCTGATAATCTTGATTCTGAAAAAATTCTGTCTGACTTTGAATCATTAGAACAACGGAAATTAGAGAACAGGTACACTTTGCCATCTGATTATAAATTCATGAAGTGTATCCAGCAGGCAATGTTACAGTCGCTGGCAACAGTTACAGATAATCAGGTAAAGCTGTTTGTACCTCTCTCAAACGCTATTGACAAAATTAAGTTAGAATTATCTCATGAATACGAACAGAAAAAGATTATGAACTTTCGTATAAGACAGTTAAGAAAGCATTGTGAAAATGAAAGTGAAGGTGGAGTTAATGTGATAATGGCTAAACAAAATCCCTGGCAAAATTGAAGTATACAGGTTATTTACTTATAATAATATTTATAATATTTTATTCTGATAATTACGATTTACCCCAGTAAAAAAAATTTATTCTGATCCGAGTTAGATTCGGATATTTTTTTTGTTGTTTTTGTTTTGCGATAACGCTCTATGATCTCACATATAGATTAATACTTAAAACTTCATTTTGCAAATCCAAAATACGTCCTATTTGGTCTGTAAGTTTGAAATGTATCCTTGATAATAACGGATTATGTACACGTAGATAAACGGAGTTAATTCGTTTAGATACAATAAACCACCCGGGTGGCGCTTGAGGACTGAATGAATATAATATATATCCTTGCTCCGCAGTGCCACTGCGGTGGCTAGACTTTGAAAGATCTACTTGATAGCTGCCATCAATTACATCACATACTAGATTGACTGTGATCGTTGATGTTATACTAAAAATACCAGGTGAGATATGACGGCCTCCACCGTATGGATCGTTATTATGTTTAAGAATAACCGGTGGTGGGGCTATTTTTCTCCACGCTGTAAGTATTTTAGGGAAATATTCATCAATGACATCGTTGAGTTGTTTTTTTTTTTATTTCAGCGTGATTTATATCTGGTATTATAAATGTTTGTAAATCTTTTTCTGTTATTTTGTAATGATCAAGAAATAATTGCTTAAGTTTTGGATTTGCGTAAGAATTTCCATCGAGTTTAGTCGCAATGTTTATAATACTTTGATTGGCGATGTATAAATCAAATAAGATCCCATTTAAATGTTTTATTGTTTCAATTATCTGATTTTTTACACCATCGTCATAATGTTGTGATAATGAAATAAATAAACTTCTTAAATCATTAAGTGTTTTATCGTATTCAGGCTTAAGAAGATCTAAAAACATTTTAAAATATTCTTCATCAACAATATCTCTAGCAGTCTTCGTCCTGGCGTCTACGATGACATTAAATGCTGATCTATTTATCTTGGGGATCCTTTTATCGTCAAAATCAGTAAAGTAATAATTGCTGCTTGGATCAAATTGAAATCCTATATAACGCCATGCATCTTTATTTCGATATTCTGGATCTTTAATGAATCTTTTTTCCGTTGTGAGAAATTCATTTTTGGTTGGTTCTGGAATTCCATTTGACCTTTGCTTAACATCAGGCCATCCTAACACTGATCTGATCGAACTTTGATAAATATCTACAACATAATCAGGGGAATTTATTTCAATCGCCGCTGATAATGTTGGTTCGTAAACAGTGATTGCTATTTTGGATTCTTTTCCTGTAATAGATTTAATTCTGCGTTGGAACTCATCATTAATCTGTTCTATTTGATAACTGCCCGTTGAAATTCCAACAACTTGCCAATCAGGAGTTCCATCAGGCTGAGGCTTTCGTCGTATTAATCGCGCTAGTCTATCCTTGATTGCTGAGAATGCTTTGCTAGCAACATCACCAACAGCGCCAATACCTTTTTCACGAACAACATCAATAGCTTTCATTCCTAGTTGCTTTGCAAGCGGTGTTGCTTTTGGGGCTATCCTTCTAAATAGACCTTGAACAACATCACCTAGTCCATCTCCGTAGGTCGTTTTGTATACTGGTAATAGTGAATTTATTACCCTGACCATGGTTGGTCTATGAGTATTATGTATGATCATATTATTATTAAGTGATTTTATCACTAATTGCATCTAATTACATACTTAGTCACTATGATAATCGTCACTAATTTCATTAATAAGGGACCGTTACACATTAATATCCATAACACCACCTGTAAATAATCGTTGACAAATATCAGCTGCTTCATTAATGATTTCTGGGGAATTATTGCCAGCTCGTTTTCCTCCAATGAGAATTTCTAGTCGATCAACATCAGCAAGGACGTTATTGGGACAAGTAATAAAGCCACTTCCTAAACCACTTCCAGTTGCGCCAGGATCTTGATATTCTTCCTCTGTTATTTTGACTGGTTGTCGTTGTCGTAGTGATTGAAATCGTTTCATCATTTCTTGAAATTGTTATTCTTATTGCGGTGATGGTTGTTCTCGTTGTTGTTGTGGTGATGGTAATTCAAATTGTTGTTGTGGTGATGGTAATTCAAATTGTTTAGCTCTTTCTTCTATATGTCTATGTACAATATCATCAAATCTGTTAAAACTTCTAATATCTTCATTAGATCTGATTTCCGGAGTATTAGTAGCGATATGATATACATCCTTAATCCAACTGGCAGAGCTTAGAGATTTAACATGTTCTGGTTTTACATATTTTTGTCTTTCATAATGTCCAAACGCGGCAATATCAAGTAATTTTTTTGGATCCTTGATAGCAGCAATACCTTCAGGTGTAAATTTATCTATTATCTTAATTCTGGTTCGTGGTTTTGGTTGTGGTTGTGGTTGTGGTTGAGCTGCTTGCATACGGCCAGCAATATCAACAGGTAATGTTTCAAGAGCTCTTTGTGTTGCCTCAGTTGCTGTAACAATTTTCTTTGTTGGTTCGACAATCGGTTTAAATAATTGTTCTGCACCTTCTGCAAATTCCACCTGAGACTCCTGACGAGCTTGTAGTTGTTGTTTGACTAAATCACGGACGGGTAAATATTTTTTGATTGCCTCTAGTCGCTCTCGAGCTAATCTAGCTGAGTGTGGTTCTCCAATCATTATTGATAATATTTATAACGGCTGTTTAATTTACAGCAGCAGAGGGGGTGAACGACCAACGTTGAGTGATCGGCGAGTAAACGAAACACGCCATAAAAAACCCAAAGAGTCAGAGATAAAGTAACCAGATAAGCTAACCCAATTAGAGAAATCTCATGGTCAGTTTGAGGTTGTGGTTTAACGTTATTGACCTTAAGATTTCCTTTTCGTAGGAAGGCTTATTTTTCATAAATAAGGTCTCGAACAAAAATGGTCTGTTCACCCCCTCTGCTGCTATACATAAACAGAGCGCAAATCAGGTTTTCTGTTAGTATCTATATTTGTAATTTATAAGTTGATTTTGCTTCAGTGTGCCTTGTTCAAAATGCTCAGTTTTGGTGGTCGCATATAGGAGAAACTGCCAGGTTGCCAATCGTCCAGGTAAAATGTGCAGAATAGAAAGCATCTAATCCAATGAGAAAACCCATGGACAGTATTTTCGTTTCGCATAAGCTAATTTTCGTTTCGTTCAAGTTTATTTTTTATTTTAATTGTCAGTGGGCTTTGTAGCACCGTCTAGCGTCTAAGTTTTTTGGGTCACGTGATTCCGCCTGTGTGTGTGTGTGTGTGTGTGTGTGTGTGTGTGTGTGTGTGTGTGTGTGTGTGTTTGCGCAATGGTGGCGTGTTATGAGGCGGTATTGTGTGAAGACGTCCCTTTGCAAGTGAAGCAGTATAACCACCCGCCGGAGCGAGCACATTTGGTCGTAGTTCGCCGGACAGGAAAGGGCCAGGCCGAGGAATCTAAAAAAGTAGGGACTAGGTCTTTCGTCCACCAGGATACAGGCGCTAAAAGGCTCGTTCAAGAAACGAGGAAATCTTAAGACAATACACATTTTAACTGAAGATATCTCTTCTCTCATCATTTCGTACTGTTCCTCTCTCTCTCTCTCTCTCTCTCTCTCTCTCTCTCTCTCTCTCTCTCTCTCTCTCTCTCTCTCGATCTATCGAGTAATGACGCGCGACGCAGTCGGCGACTCTGCGACCAAGTCAGCGGCACAGTTGACGGCTCTGCGTCTTAGTCGAAGACTCAGCGATGACGCGCGACGCAGTCGGCGACTCTGCGACCAAGTCAGCGGCACAGTTGACGGCTCTGCGACTTAGTCGAAGACTCATTAACTCAGTCGGCAACTCAGTCGATGACTCAGCGATTCAGCGACTCAGTCAGCGACAAGACGCCAGTAATAAGAAGGTATCCCACTGGGGTAGAAATATGTCGCACTCTGGAGAGCCAGTCCTCAGATAGATTAAGCGGGATATCACTCCAAATACAAAGACCTATCCTAAAGAACCCGAGATTGCGAGACTCGGGGTAGTGTAGCCGAGGGAGTTTCCACTACAATATCCATTTACAAGTCTGGTGGCGGGCAACCGACTTTTCCTGTAATATCCATTTTTAAGTCTGGTGGTGGGGATCGGAATTTCCCTGAAAGCTATCATCCAGTAACAATTTTAAGCTGTCTAAGCAAATTTTTCCGAATCAACACTGTTCTTAGTTCTTGCAATATACAGGAAGAAAACCAAGCTAGATTCCAAGTTAGATACCCCCAAACAGATCATATATTTGAAATATATGCCATTACAAAATTTCTAAAGTTCAAAACTAAAACCTAATCGTCTTGTACCAATGTTAGCAAAGCTTTTGGTTCTATTTGGTGGACTGATATTTGGATGAATTGATCTGAAATATGTAAACGGCTAGTTTTCTTTCTATAGAATTGTTCATAACTTTCATCTAAGCATGAAATCTTGCATGATGTTTACCGAAGAACTGTGTATTTTGTTTTCCAAAATCTATCGCCGATCTTATTTTCATCCTTTCTTAACTCTCTGGAATATTCTTGTAAAAAAATCAATGTTCTGCTGTGAAAGTGGATTTCATAGGTTTTGAAGCTCAACTTATCTATATGCGGAAGACACGTTACTATTCGGGATAAATGCAAATTCTTTCCAACACGATCCTAATACGCATTTACGCGTATGTTAAACTACGAAATCCTACTATTAACTTTATGATCACAAAGACCTTGATATTTGATACAAGTAACGCTGATAACAAAAACATTATATTTTGGTTGTTGTATTTAAACTGTATTTAAATACTCTCTCTTAATGGGACGAATTTACATGCCCTGGTGTCCCCCACCCCCCCATTAAAAGTAGATTTTTGAAAGGCATGAAATACAGCAGTGAAATATCGTAAGAAAGCAATGCATCTCCTACTTAAAAGGATACCTCACTTGCACTGGGTTTCGAATTACAACTTTCTGATCGTGAAATTTTCTCTGTCATACACCATGTTCGTGAAACTGGTTGGTTTGATCGTACTCAGTAATTGAAATCGTGATCAATGAATTCCTCAAGTACAAATCCAAAGTCAGGAAACGCACATCTATTTATACGCTGCAGTCAAAATTCGACAGTAAGCCAGTCTTTGAACTTCTGAAGGAGAAACACAGGCTACAGAAGGATAGTTTAGGAGACAACTTTTCATTGAATATTCGGGTATTTGGAATATGCATAGGTTGGCTGGAATTGGATGCATTTGCATTTTAGGTGGAAGTATCTTTGTTGTGTATTATTTTTGGTGGACGATAAATAGGCATGGTTGTTGTTGAGATGCGAACATTCTCTTTTTGTGTTGGACTGGTAGACATTTTGCTGTTGTTAGCTTTCTTGTTGTTGGCTTGGCAATTTGTTGGTTGTAGGCAAGGTAGCTGAAAAAGTAGTTAAATTGTAAAAACAAAAATGGAGACTCGTTTTACTGAAAACTTTGTGGCTTGCTTGCTAAAATAAATAAAAGTCATGGGGGACAGAGGCCGTGATATAGAAAAGTAACCTTATGACACTATCGACGAAGAACAACACATGAAATCTCGCACGGTTTAATCTTGAAACACATCTGTTATGAGACAAAACGCAATAATTTATATAGTGTATATGACATTAAGTATTGCTAGTCGAAAATGAATGATTGTTACTAAAAGATTTAATGCGTGAAAAATTCTTTCTGTTACTTTTATGAGGACTAAATAAATAATCCCCAAGACATAAAACTTAAATTGTCCAAATCATAAACGACTTATATATTCAAACATAGAATGCAAAAGTCGTAACTTTATACAAAGGTAGGCATTATTTTCTTTATAGTTGTGAACAGAATTTAAAAAATGAATTATTATCTCTGAATTGAAATACATCTCTGCTCAAATTTAGAGCTAGTAATCACATGCTCCCGGTAGAGGCAAGGCGTTGGAAAACAGTATATCACGACAGCAAGTCTCATCGTTTAAGAGGAAAAACACACCATATCACAACAAGTCTCATCGCTTGTGAGAAAAACATACCATATCACGACAACCGGTCTCATAATTTGTGAGAAAAAAAAAAAAAAACCACATCACGACAACAAGTCTCAGCGTTTGTGAGAAAAACACACCACATCACGACAACAAGTCTCATCGTTTGCGAGAAAAATGACATTGGTAACGAATAGCAGTAATTGTTCATCTACCCATTCTTTTGAAGTAAAAGATCTCATTTTTTTAAATTTTGCGTTATATTTGACCAAATATGAAATTTAAACACCTGCTTTCAACGGAAAATATTTCTTGGCTGGTAAAACTATCAAATTCATGAAAATTATAGTGAAGACATTTCGAAAATTGCTATTAAGATAATAACAATATTTCACGAGATGTCACGATTTGTCACGAGTTGTTTTGTACACTCTGCTTTTTGAATTAATCGATTTCACCATGTTATCAGTCAGTCAGATTCACATGCTGCACAACTACATTCAACATGCTTGACTGATACGCAACTCTTTCAATATGTTTGAAATATACACAACTACTTCAAGCATGTTTGACTGATATTCAACTACTTTCTAACATGTTTGTCTGATACGCAATTTTTTCCACATGTTTGTCTGATACGCAACTACTTCCCATTCTGTTTGACTGATACGCAACTACTTTCAACATGTTTACCTAATACACAACTACTTCAATCATGTTTGACTGATATGCAATTAACTTTCGACATGTTTGACTGATACGCAACTCTTTTAACATGTTTGACTAATACACAACTACTTCAAACATGTTTGACTGATACGCATCTACTTTCAACATGTTTGATTGATACGCATTTATTGTACATGATGTACTTACACATTTATGTATTAAGCATATGTCACAAATGATGTATACAAACATTTATGAATTAAACAGCATGCATTGCACGCACACACCCACCCACACACCCACATGCTATTGTAATGTAACATTGTTTACTGGACTTGACCTTGTCCAGAATTGAGTTCAGTTCTGTTTGACCTGATTGACTTTTTTATTTTTGTTTATTTCATTGATGTAAAAAAACTAATAATAGCTTTATTATCCTCTGTGGGTATGAGTTCATTGACCAAATTATTATTCAGGTAAACATGTTGATTTGGGTTAGCGTTTTTGGGATTCCAAAGTGAATTTTATAGGGTATTATGTTTTAAATAAACAAGGCTCATTAAATCATGCAAGAAAGTTTTTTCCATTAGGTAATGGTTGTTTTTAGAAAATGCTAATTTGTGACCTGAGGTCAAACAGAGAACTATATTATCTTGTCACTGTCAGAAT
>JAECUM010004820.1:0-15177 GCA_016617855.1 Megalonaias nervosa | reverse complement strand
TATATATATATATATATATATATATGTGTGTGTGTGTGTGTGTGTGTGTGTGTGTATATTTGTATATATGTATGTGAATGCATGTATATGTATGTATATGTATGTAAGTGTATGTATGTATATGTATGTATGTGTATATGTGTATATATGTATGTATCCCTGATTGTGTGAATGTAAATATATATGTATGTTTGTATATGTGTGTATGTGTATGTGTCTATAATTATCTATGTATATGTATCTGTATGTATGTATATGTGTGTTATTTCTGATTGCTACAGATTAAAAAATAAGCATCAGAATCAAGACAGATCTATTCCAAATGCTGTTATATCCAAGAGGTCAAGGTCACGGTCATGTATTGAAAGCAATACATTTGTCTAATAAATCCCAGTCTGATTTTATTATAGAGAATTATGAACCATTCATGTCGAAGGGTCCTATATCACTCATGGGTTATTCGGCCAGTGTTATTACTATCAAACTTTTAAGGGACACAGGAGCTTATCATCTTTTATTATCCAGTACTTTGCCTTTTTCTGAGAAGTCCTGTTCTAATGAGAGTGTTCTTATTCAGGAGCAGAGTGCGGCTTTGTTAAATGTTCCTCTCCATTATGTAAATTTGTCATCAGACTTAGTCTCAGGCACCGTGACAGTCTGAAGAGCGTCTTCTTTACCCACTGAGGGCATTCATTTATTGCTAGGAAATGACCTAGCTGGAGATAAGGTTGTGGTTAATCCACTTGTAACTGACAAGCCTTCTTTGGATCAGAATGTTCATCCTGTTGAAAAAGAATTCCCTGATTTATATCCAACTTGTGCAGTTGCTAGAGCTATGGCAAAGAAAGCCCTTGAGAAAGTATTCGTTTTGTTGATACGTGTATTGGTCAGGCTTTTGATGAGGTCACGTTCACTCCTTGTTTGTATCAATCAAAGGGTATTGATCACAGTGATCCTCCTTTAACTACTCATTTTCTTTATCTTAATCAGGGTGACAAACGACAATCACTTGTCGTGGAACAGGAAAAAGATCCTGAGATCTCCTGTCTGTTTCAAAGCGCCATTAATGAAACTGAAGCTACTAAAGTACCTGTTGTTATTTCATTAAAAATGGGATTCTTATGAAAAATGGAGACCTCCCGAGGTACATGCTGGTGACGAGTTGTCAGTGAACTATCAAATTGTGGTTCCAAAATCTTACAGACAGGAAATACTTAGTCTGGCCCATGAAACTCCTCTGGCTGGTCATTTAGGGATCA
This sequence comes from Megalonaias nervosa, assembly GCA_016617855.1. NCBI lineage: Eukaryota > Metazoa > Mollusca > Bivalvia > Unionida > Unionidae > Megalonaias > Megalonaias nervosa. The sequence continues at coordinate 13,918 of JAECUM010004820.1, read as the reverse complement.
ATAAGACTTATCACAAGGTCTTGAATCACTTCTATTGGCCAAAATTTAAAAGTGATGTTTGTAAATACTGCAGATCTTGTCATACTTGTCAAATGGTAGAAATACTCAATCAGAAGATACCTAAGACTCATCTGCAACCTGTTGCTGCATTTGACGAACCATTTAGCAGAATAATGGTAGATTGTGTTGGTCCCTTACCTAAGACCAAGTCAGGTAACCAATACTTGTTGAACATAAGGTGTCCGTCAACAAGATTCCCAGACGAAGTTCCTTTGAGGAATACTAAAACAAAAACAATAGCAAAAGCTTTGATAAAGATTTTTGCTCACTTTGGCTTTCCCAAATATGTCCAATCTGATTAAGGGTCAAATTTGATGTCTGGAATTTTCCAGCTAATTATGCTTGAATTTGGCATCCAGCAATTCAAGTCAAAAGTGAAATTATGGTTCGACAGAACCTCAGTGGAGAGAACTTTTGAGTCTGGTGATAGAGTTCTGTCTCTCTTGCTCATTCTTCAAAATTGTCTTCAGATTAGGTATTACGGCCCTTACAAAGTTAAAAAGAAAATGAATGAATTAAATTATAATAATAGTATTCCTGGGATGTAAATAAATTAAAGGAGTACCAGTATGTTGAGAGAGAGATAGCCAGGTTAATCATGCAATTAATTTAATTGTACATGTCCCTCTCAGTGAGGATTTAAGCGAAGGAATGCAATCGGACTCTATTGATTTTGGAGTAACAAATCTTCGGAAGTAAGAAATAATGATTAATCTACACCATAAACTTTCAAATTTGCAACAACAATAAAGGAATGAACTTAAACAGTTATTTCTTGAATATGAGCATTTATTCCAGATGTTACTACGAAAACAAACAAAATCTACCATGACGATGACAGTGTAAATTCCACTCCTGTGAAACAACACCCATAAAGGATGAAATCTCGCAAACAGGAATGCTTGAAAAACGAAATTCAGTGTTTGCTGGAAAATGATTTCATAGAACCGAGTAAAAGTGACTGGGGTTCACCATGTATACTTGTTCCGAAACCAGATAATACTTTCCGCATTTGTACTGATTATAGAAAGGTGAACAGTGTGACTAAAACAGATTCATTTCCATTGCCAGGAATCGATGACTGCAGTGAGAAAATTGGAATGCAAAGTATGTCACCAAATTTGACCTTCTGAAAGGAATTTGGCAAATTCCACTGATGGAAAGGGCAAAGGAAATTTCGGCATTCGTGACTCCAGATGGACTTTATCAATATAAAGTTATGCCGTTTGGGATGAAAGATTCGCATGTACTTTTCAGCATTTAATGAACATGATTTGGGATGAAAGGTTCGCCAAGTTCGCCAAGTACTTTTCAACGTTTAATGAACATGATTACCTCTGGTCTAGATAATTGTGATGCTTCCGTTGATAATGTCGTCATCTACAATGACATCTGGAAAAAACATTTAGCGACAATTCGGAAATTTTTTGACAGACTCACTGATGGAAGTTTGACAATTAATTTATCCAAAAATGAGTTTTGCCGTGCTTGTCTAACATTTCTAGGACATATCCTGGGACATGGACAAGTTAAACATATAGATGGCAAGGTCAAGGCTATCTCTGAATTCCCTGTGCCTATCAGTAAAATGCAACTGATGAGATTTTTGGGTATCGCTGGATACTATCGGAAATTTTGTTCCAATTTTTCCATAACTGCTGAACCCCTGACAAATTTATTGAGCAAGAATTCCAAGTTTCATTGGTCTGAAAAGTGTCAGGAGGCTTTTGATAAGTTAAGGACCATACTTAAAGTGCCATACCAGTGTAGATAAAGTTAATAAAATTTAATAAAATTCAGTATTATTTGAATAGAAAATAAAACCTGGAAGCAATATAAAAAAAAAAAATCCCGATGGAAAAATTCGCCATAATAACTGAGAAATACGCTCAGGTGTGTTATCGAAAATAATACACGCCGGACCGATTTTATCGCTCGGTAATTTCCGGAGTGTGTAGATCGCCTGACGTCATATTTTGAACACACACCTTACTTCCGTTTCTATAGAAACATAAACAGAGGACGTGTTCGGTTCCATATTAGTTAGTTTGAAAAGTTTTATCATCACAATCATGTCAGGAGAAGATCGTGGAAGTACAAGCAAGGGCAGAGGGGTCAGGCGTGTTGCAGCAAATTGTGGGAATACAAGTGCTGATGGGTTTTCCATGCATTCCTTCCCGAAAGACCAAGCACTTCGTCGTAGGTGGACAGATTTTGTAAAAATCAAAAGAGCAAACTGGGTTCGTCCGACTGAGTTTTCTGCTCTCTGCTCCTTTCATTCCACTCCAGAATGCTTCCCATTTAGGTGTAGATTTGAGGTTGAGCATATGGGTAGGGCACCAAGGAAAGTCAAACTCAGTGATGATGCTGTCCCTTTATCCATCGTGTGAAGAAAACTGACAACCAAGCCAAGGTAACTGCAAATATATTAACACCAAATAATCAGCCGTGTAGGCTTGAAATGTTGTCACCATCAGAGGAAGTAACTTTTCAAGTGTCACCTCCAAAGAAAATAAGAAGGGGCTATTCACAGAGAGAAGCAGCAAGGGTGAGTTTTTAATGACAAGTACCATATCCTTATATCTATGATATTCAACAGATCAGTCACCTCATCATTTCCATTTGTACCCTGCAGTATGTTCCTTCATAGTTTCCAAAACAAATGCAGTAAATATCTAATAAATCAAGAACTGAGATAAAAACATTTCATAAATATTGTCAAAATTTTCATGTTGAATTCAACTTAGTTTGACCATGTGAATAGAACAATATTTCTGCTGGTAGATTTAGAAGGCCTTCATATATATTTAATTTTCGGACTAATGTGTGAATCAGACTACATATAGATATTTACAAACATGATGAGGTTTATTCCCATCCCCAATTAATAAAAATCTCTACAAAACAATATGTAGTAGAAATCTGACAATACTGTGTCATGATTTTTTGGGTGGTGGTGGTGTTGTCATGTTCAACAATTTTTCAGTCGTATCATGACTGTAATCATATTTAGGAAGTCAGTGAATAGCCATCAGAATAAGTGACTGATAAATGTTCTCTAATAAGGTACGTTCAGTTTTAGATTATTGCTGCACATGAGGAACAATGTTCATAACAAACAGTCAGTGAGACAACTCAGGATCAAGGATTAGAAAATTCATCTGACATTATGAAAGAGGTACATAAAATTTAGCTTCATTTATATATATATATATATATATATATATATATATATATATATATATATATATATATATTCCATATTTTTATGAGAGTGACATTTTTAACAACAACATGTATTAACAAAATGCATGTCAGATTTCTTGAAATAAAGGAAGAACTACAGCTTAAAGGTTTGGAGAAAAGTATAGGTTTGCTTATCATAAGGAAAAAATAAGTCGGTATTTAAAAATATGTTTTTTAATATTTCAAACTCATTCTTTTATGGTGGATAGGGGCTTTTATCGAATTCGTCATAGGAAATTTGCCAACTATTTTCTTCATCCAAAAATAATTTCATCTTCTCAAACTTTCTAAATGATAAAATAACTTGCCCAAACAAAGTACAGTATTCAAAAGTAATAAAACTCATGCAATTGAAATTTTTCAGTCAGATGAATATGAAATTGATAAAGTTAAGCCTCTGACTGCATCCATTGGTTGCCAAGTCAACAAAAAAATAAAGCAGCAGTCTAAGAAATGCCAGACTTATATTAAGGTGCCAAAATTAACAAATCGACCTGCAGTGAAGATGATAAGCACAGGTACTCATATACTTTCAGATAATCACTTTTGGTTATGATATTTTCCAGGCAGTAGTTGAAAACAAAAAATCAAAGTCATTTTGAAACAGCATGAAGTAATCCCTCTCTGGATGGTAGGATGACCATAAACAATGTCCATATATACTCTTCCAAGTTATTAGTAAGTTAAACTTAAATGTATGATTTGTTGTTAAACAAGTACTATTTTAAAGATTTTTGATGACACATAATTGGCTTTTTCTTTTCTCAAGTACTTTGTAGTATACCAGGAAACTGTTAGTTAAGTTTAATACCTCAAAATTATCTTTGTAGTAGAAACACAATATTTAAACTCCCAATGTAGATGAAAGTACATTTTCAAAAAAAAAAACTTGTATTCATGTACGTAAAATTGTTCAGCTTTATAAACTATTTTCATTTACCTATTAGTGCTGATCAATTTTATTGATAACAGACCAGTGATGAGAGATGCATTCTAGCTAGTCCATCCCAATTACTTAGAGTTTGATACCAGACCAACAGCTAAAAACATTTTCCAACAAAGTGCATCAGCCAGCAGATTTGAAGAATGACTCTCATCACCAGTAAAAGATGACTTGTCAGACAGTGACTATGAGCCACCAACTTCCCCTCAGTCATCAGATGAGGATAACGAAATTGATGAACATGAAAACGGGTAACATAACCATATGCTTATACCATGTGCCTATTGGCTGAATTCGCTTGCACAATCATGCAGACAAATGCCAAGGTAGCTAATACAGATACTGCTCTCTGCCCTTTACTGCAATGTAAAGATAAACTGCCACTATCTTCTTAAGATGCAAGTTATGAATTGCTTATTGAAAGATATGGAAGATAGTAATGAACATAAAAGTACAGTACGAGTATGCTAAATTGAAGAAAATCATGCTATTCGAGTTTCAAAACCACTCTGTAGGGCGAGATATGTATTTCACTCGTAGTATGCTTTGCCATAGACTGGTTATTCAATGTATGGATCAAACATTTTTTTTCAGGAATGTTCCAGCTGATGTGGAAATTAAATACACCACTCCCTCGATAACTCGCGCCCTGGTAACTCGCGAACCCGCTTATAACGCGGGGTCAGGCGTGGATCCCATTTTTTAAAACCAGAAATTACCCCAAAAATAGATCCCTTTTTTATGAACTTGAAGGAAATCTCGATCAAAATTAGTTACGAAAACTTTGATATATCGCTCGTTTTATCGTCGAAAACTGTAGATAGAACTTGGAAATTTTAATCAACATTATGAAATACCAAATTTAAAAATAAGTTATGCAATTTTTTTACATTTTCTTTCCAAGCAACATTCCTAGTACACCGCAATTAACGATATGTAAGGAAATTTCGATCACTGAAAATGTCACTTACGCCGAGTGGAGGCAGTACTCTAATAAATAAATACAAATTAAATAATTTTTTTATCAATTGAAATTTGTGTTCTAGTTCTATCTTCTAGTTTCTTTTAATTGTAATCATCATAAATGCAATTTGCCCTCTTGTAATTAAACGTAAAATGTGTCAATCTACCGTAACAGCTATGTCCGCGAGCGTTTCTCTGAGAACCTAATTAGGTGCCGACCGTGTTTTGATAACTGACTTGCGAAAGTATTTGTTGCATTGTTGCACTGAATGAAAAGCTGGCCTCCTTTGTATTATCACGTTTGTTATGTCTTTTGAATCAAATAATGGATGTGAAATAAAAGAAACGTTAAAAGGCACGAACATCCTACAAACTTAAAATCTAGCTGCCCCGATTGTATGTCGGGTGAACTCACTTCAGTTGATCGATCACTGCTATGAATATTATTGTGTACGTAACATAAACTACCTTAAATTAACCGACTCATTGGTAACTGTGATCAAAGATAGCACGGCAACCAAGCGAAAATAAATACTTCGCAAAATAAAGAGCTTGGTTTCACAAATACGGACCATTGTGGGCAAGCGAGTTTCTGAGAATTCTCGAACTGGCACTTTGAGATATCTTCAAGAATGATAAAAAGTTTCATTATTACTTGCAAGGAAATCACGATATCAATACTGTACTAACTGAACAGTACAAAAATCGAGATTCGACGTAGACGATTGTCTCATGAAACAAATTTTGCTTGTTTTTGAAGAAAAGGAATCTTGTTTAGTGGTGTATCAATAGTTAGTCTAGTTCCCTGCTCTTTTCACTCCCGATTTGGATATAACGCCATACCGGGAACCAGACTCATCAAGAAAACAAAAAGCAGTGACGTAATACACAGATGTTTTCGTGTACACGCAATGGTTATTGAAACCAGATGGAACGATCTTTCACATGTTGACATTTTGAAAATAAATGTTATTTAAACAGAATAACGAACAACTTCATTAGAAAAAGCGCGTTATTAAAAATTATTATCGACGTGAATGTAAAATGTGGATTCAGTCATTAAACAGCGAAGTTCCCTGACCCCGACCACCCCACCCCCCAGCTGTTTTCTCGCTGTCCAAGCGATTTTTTTTTTTTCAATTTGTGGAGGTCCCTCGGTAACTCGAGCCCTCGCTTATAGTGCGGCCTCTGTTTGTGGATCCCGTTGTGCGTGAGTTATCGAGGGAGTGGTGCATTTAGTCTTTGAATCAAATCTGATGGATTTATTTAGATGTTGTACCAAGTGCTGTTCAAACACTGGCGGTGAAATTGTTTATGTGAATGGATCTTTCGTTAGAATTAAACAAGAGTGCAAGAACTGCTTTTATGTGCGCCACTGGTTTAGTCCGCCTTTTGTTGCAAGTAAACCAGTTGGAAATTTGCAAATATCAGCAGGAATTTTATTTTCTGGTTCAATTCCTAGCAAATCCTTACGAATGTACAAATTCATGAATGTGTCTTGCATGAGCATGTCAACATTTATCAACCATCAGAAATTCTACCTGTATCCTGCTATTGGAAGTGTTTGGCACAATTTTCAAAGAACCTATGTGCAAGAGATCACTGAAAAGCAGATATTTGTTACACTTGGAGGAGATGGTAGAGCTGACACTCCTGGACACAGTGCCAAATATGGCAGCTACAGTATGCTAGACTTAGACAAGGGCATTGTTGTGGATGTGGAATTTGTACAGGTATAAAATAATATATGAACACAATAATTAAAATTTACATTTTTAATCAAACAAATTCTATCAATGGGTTCTGATGATTTTTTTATTGTAATTTACAGTTTAAATTGTATCATGTACATTCTTAATTACACAGTGGTCTCCATGGAACTGATCGTATGGTCATTTGTTTCCACATATCTCTTGATTACTAGCTTTCCACAAGGTTATAGGTTTGAATCCCATTTGGAACAAGGTGTTCTTGGCTTGACCTCACATCATAAAGCTTGTCAGTTGCTTGTGCATGGTTTGAGGTTTTGTACAGATGCTACAACTTCCTCCATAAATTAAAATGGCCAACACAAAACAACTGAATTATTGTTAAAAGTGGCATTAAATGCCAGTGTAGTTTAGGTTTTGATCAGGAAAGGCAGTGCGGATCCTCTAAACAACACGTGATGGAATGATGACCGTCATTTCCTTGCCCAAGAAGTACCAACACCACCAAGCAAATTGTCTATATGCTGTATACCGATGTCTTCTGAAATAATAATTTGAAAATTAAGTTGAAATAAAATATGCTTTATACATTAGATTAAATTAGGAAATCAAAAGTTTTAGTAGATAGTGTTAGGAGTGGTCCAGTGTGATTTATTGTTATTTTGTATGAAATCAATAAAGTTAAATGATTGCAAATATAATCTCTCTCTCTCTCTCTCTCTCTCTCTCTCTCTCTCTATATATATATATATATATATATATATATAAAACCATTTTATTTTCCAACACAATATTTGTACATGTATATGTGTTGTTTTTTGGCATGATTTATCAATATCACTGTGGGATAAAGGTTAGTGTAGGCCTCCAGAACATGGGTTCAATCCATGAAGGTGGCATAAAAGTGACTGAAAAAAGAGGTTTATTTATTTGCTGTATTAATAACCCAAATACTATTCTGTCATGCATAGATCATGAAAACAAAATTTATGAAAACAGAATAACATGAAAAATTACCCAGATATTTTACTTGCTCATTTCCTTGTTCTGGACTTTCTCCAAATTGTTGTCTATATTGGTTGTATACAACTTTTAAAACATGGATGTCTAGACAAACTGGACTGAACCCTGGCTGGTGTGTTATACATTGTATCCCCTGGTATTCATTGCGGACACTTGTAACCTTCTCTATGTCACAACAACATACACATTCTCTTGCTGTGGGCATTACCAAACAATGTCCACAAGTACACCTAAAATAGAGTTTTATTCTTTAATGCATATTGCTGTGCTTGTCAAATTTAATCTCACATTTATGAACACATCAATAGCACAGTACAATGACACAAACTGACTAAAGTCAGGAACAGGTAAAACATTTAGTACAGTGCTGTAAAATTAAATTAGATATGAAAGAAAATAGAAGCTGCAAGTAGATGCTTACCACAGTAAAAAGGGTTTATTTCATAGTTTATAAAAAATCAACTATTAGCATACATATGAGAAATTTGAAATTTTAACTAATAATACAGTGTAGAGAATATGAATTCAATTTTAATGTCATGAGGGTAATATCCTACCTATTTCAACAGTTGTGAAAAAAAAGGACCTCCTCTCCAGGGAATCTTAAGTACTTCTAAATTGGATCAATTTGTTCACAGGTTTCCGAAGCTTACAACTGTGATCCGATGTACCTTTTACTTATCAAGGTATAAATACGTCTCTACCCATGAAATGCAATACACTTATACAGCCTTTTTACAGGTTTAAAAAAAAAAATCCATTTGTAAACCAACATGAAACTGTTGAACAGTAAATATCGTCGGATACATATATCTATCGTAACTTACGTCCGTAGACATATTCAGAAAATGCTTACCATGAATTGTCCATCAATCTACCTTGTCTTTCTTTTTCGTCATCTTCTTCTGCAATTTCGGATTCGTCGGTATTGGAAATATAGGGTTAATTGGGGTGCTGGCAGCAGCTGCTCCACCATTATCAGAATCTTCCGAGATTATTACCTCCCCATCTTCGAATGGCGAAGACCCGCAGGACAGTGACAATTCACTTCCTTAAGAATCGCAGCTTTCGTGTGGAGTTTCTGAAGACTTTTACATAATATGACGATACCTACTCGACCTTTGTTTACAAGTGTTCAAAATGTGACGTCACGCTTTGTTTTCATTAAATACCGGAAGTGGTGGGCGGTTGCATTCGATTATCGTTGACAGGTGCGAACGCGATATTCTATAAGCTCCTCTGCAGTTATCACTGAAAATGTTTCAATCGGATTTTTTACATTCGTATTTGAATATATATTCTCATTCACTGAGAAATGAACTGAATAAATGTAGATACACTGTTGTGGCACTTTAAGAGTGCACCAGTTCTTACAGCTCCAAATTTCAGTCAATCACTTAAACTGTCTGTTGATGCAAGTGATGTTGTGGTTGGAACAATATTGGTTCAAGAATATAAAAATGGTGTTGATCATCCAGTGTGCTTTTTTTCTAAGAAATTAAATAAGCACCAGAGAAATTATTCAACAATCGAAAAATGTTTGGCTTTGATATTGGCATTATAACATTTTGAAGTTTACATTATTTCAGCCCCTTCTCCGATTATTGTGTTTAGTGATCACAACCCCGTTACTTTCATCGGCAAGATAAAAAACAAAAATCAGAGATTATTAAGGTGGAGCTTGTTGTTACTGGAATATAATATTGACATCAGTCACATCAAGGGAAAAGACAATTTAATAGCAGATGCACTTTTACGTGTATAGAAATATATTGTTTGATGTACACTTTGCGTCATTCGTAAGATTTCATCTTATGTTTTGTTGTTCTACATGCACATTTGTTTTATAGCAATGGGAAGTGTTATGCGCATTTAATTCAATTGTTTGCTTGTTAGTTTTACATTTATTTTATTCCATTACATGTTATTGCAATGTAACATTGTTTACTGGACTTGACCTTGTCCAGAACTAAGTTCAGATCTGTTTGCCCTGATTGACCATTTATATTTTTTTTTATTTCATTGATGTAAACAACTAAAAATAGCTTCATTTTCCTCTACGGGTATGAGGTCATTGAGCAAATTATTATGCAGGTAAACATTGTTGAGTTGTGTCAAGGTGTTGGGGATTCCAAAGTGAATTTTATAGCCTATTATGTTTCAAATAAAAAAGGCTCATTAAAAAGTTATTTTCCATTAGGTAATGGTTGGTTTTAGAAAATGCTAATTTGTGACCAGAGGTCAAACAGAGAACTATATTATCTTGTGACTGTAAGGATTTTACCAGTCATGCATTAACATATGTCACTTTAAATTGTATTATGTTGTGACCAATTTGGACTGAATTTTACTGTCTTCAAATTATTGATTTCAAGTGATTATTTTCTCTGGAAATACAAAAGTGCTGTGACAAGGGGGTCAATAAATAGCTTTAATGTAGAGGTTATAAGAAAAGGGGGTCAATAAATAGCTTTAATGTTGAGGTTATAAGAAAAGGGGGTCAATAAATAGCTTTAATGTAGAGGTTACAAGAAAAAGGGGTCAATAAATAGCTTTAATGTAGAGGTTATAAGAAAAGGGGGTCAATAAATGGCTTTATAAGCATTCTATATTACTGGAATGAATTTTGTCATTGCGGTTCGTTTCATGATCTCTTTCTCGCTTATATAAGTTTAAGAAAGGAATTCAAACTTATAATGTGCAGACAGATGTTAAGGTGCCAAAATATCTGAACTGAATTTGAGGAATGAACACTTTATCCTACGTGTGGCTATCACAAACAGTGTGAATGAATTCGTTCGGTATCACACACTAGCTAAAGTATAAACTTTTAATTTACAAAAAAAAAAAAACCCAAACAAAACGAGCACGAGCATTTTTGTGATGAACATTCAGTACGCTTTTGCTAAGTAACATTTTATGAAGAGCAAGTAATGACACGGACTACTTTCAGAGAGAGAGAGAGAGAGAGAGAGAGAGAGAGAGAGAGAGAGAGAGATCTTGAGTTCTTTTCTACCAATAATACTAAATTACCCGTTTAGAAATGAGATATAACCAAAATTAGCTTTCATCAGTATGCGATGGAGACAAAGTTAATTGGTCAGGTTAACTCTACCAGTTGAAGAGATGGTGCCACCAGAACAGCCGCCATAAATAGGCCACATAAAAGCATCTCTGGATTCTTAGCTTTCCCTGGTAAAGTAGAAAGAAACTTGCGGTAAGTACCAAGTACAGCCGGTTTATGCGCAAGATTAGGTATGAGTTGTTTTTGTTGATCAGCTCAGTACACCACCTTGTCTGAGTCTCTCGCACTGAAGTGTCGTGAGACTTTGGGTGAAATGTCGTGAGACTTGGGGTGAAGGACTGTCTATTGTGCCAAGGCATCGTCCTCATATCTGGAGCCATGTCAAATGTGACGTGTTCATCTGGTGGACAGTGGATACATGAAAGATCATGTCCTTATGAGGACAGTAAACGTCAATGAGTAATTTAATCAGAGAATGATTTTTGTACATTCTAACCTCAATATAAAAAAGAGGATGCCAATCAGCTACATTCATATATCATTTTTGTTACCAGACAAATGATTCAGTCCTTTATTTAATGAACAGTACATAATAATGCCGCGATACATTTCCAGAAATTCAAATTCTTGCACTTCCACCCGCCACCTATTACTCAAAATACACTCGAGACCTGGACCACTCATTTTCGTAACTTTATTACTGCTTAAAATAGAATGGAGTTGAAATATTAGTCAAATATTATTGTAAAAAAGCATTGCACAAAGTCCAACGGTGTGGAAATAATTTTACGCTATAAATGAAATCAAAGCATTTATTTCCTTGCTGTATGATACACAACCGTACTAGAGTAATATTGAAATAATTCTACAAACAAATGGAGGATTTTACAGTGCGAGAAAATTACTGCACAAGCAAATGGAGGATTTTACAGTGCGAGAAAATTACTGCACAAGCAAATGGAGGATTTTACAGTGCGAGAAAATTACTGCACAAGCAAATGGAGGATTTTACAGTGCGAGAAAATTACTGCACAAACAAATGGAGGATTTTACAGTGCGAGAAAATTACTGCACAAACAAATGGAGGATTTTACAGTGCGAGAAAATTACTGCACAAGCAAATGGAGGAATTTACAGTGCGAGAAAATTACTGCACAAGCAAATGGAGGATTTTACAGTGCGAGAAAATTACTGCACAAGCAAATGGAGGATTTTACAGTGCGAGAAAATTACTGCACAAGCAAATGGAGGATTTTACAGTGCGAGAAAATTACTGCACAAACAAATGGAGGATTTTACAGTGCGAGAAAATTACGGCACAAGCAAATGGAGGATTTTACAGTGCGAGAATACTACTGCACACATAAATTGTGAGATGTTTAGGTAATTGGGGTCTGAATGCGAAGGAAATGAGAGAGAGTTGAAACGGTCACGGATGATCACCGTTCACACTGGTAACTGGGGTGCAAACCTGCTATTTGCCATTCTGTGATGTTCCCAGAAATGTGTGTCAAACTATAAATATAGTAATCACAGAATGTAGGCAAGTAGCAGTGAAATATCTGTTGAAAATATATTTAAATGAATCAAGGATGCAGACTCAAGCACTTGATTTACCGATGCCAAAGCAAATTGAATAAAGAAACAGGCCCATTCTATACGTCCCACAACAAGAATGAATAAACAAAATGTTTATTTAAACAGAATCGTTACTAAATGACTAAGTGATTCATTTAGCATAAATGTAATTAAATGCTGATTTTACGGAGTTTACAATCAAAATGTGTATGATTTTTTTCAATTACACTGATCCAAGCTTGAAAAAGATAATCATTCAGAAAGTTAGACAGTATTTGTCCCAATGTTCATTGAGAATGTTTCTTTTTATGTCAGTCATCTGCTTATTGAGACAATTATTAAATATTATCTAGATGAGGTAAAAATTGGGGATGTTAACCCATGCAAATACATAGAAAGTTTGATTAGGGATGTTTACTCATACAATTACATAATAGTTTGGATTTACTCGATGAAACATTTATGCTACAAATTAAAAACGTTTTGCTGATCAATTAGTGGATTTAAACATATCAAAGGACGATAACCGATATATGTATGATGGGACATTGCACTTTAATCCCCCAACACTCGGAAATCTACATGACAATTACATGCAGAACAGTACTTTAATGTTGTGTCTCGTTTATTCAAGAATATATGAATGTATGTGTGCAATTTATAAGTGACACATTATGCACTATTACAGTCACGTGAGTTATCGCATGGTGCGTGATCAAAGATATCTGGTGATGACTGTTGAATGGCTACTACATGTGTTTCATAACTGAAAGTAGAATTTGTGGCGGCCTGCTAAGTAAACACGAATTCTTTGTGGATGAAGAAGTAAAAAATAAATGCAAAATTAATGCAAAGTACTTTAAGGTCTCGGTCATTCATTTTATAGACCTATACTAATAATTTATAAGGCTGTGCTATGGACCAATACATGCTGTTAAATAACGTTAGTCTGGTCAATTAAAGCAAACATCTGGATCAGATAACTTGAAAAGGAAGATTACTGAAAGTTAACATTCAACCATTAGCAATTCCTCCTCCAATAATAGTTCATTTTGTGGCCGTTTCTTATTTTTCTAGAAAGGAATACTAAATTTTTATTCTGTATTTCTGCGCAAATTTTTACGATGCTTCCAGTTTTTATCTTGCCGTGAAAATATTTGGATTTCTAAAGGTATGATTGATACTTTAGAATTATGTGTCAATTTTACAAAATTAAATTTTTTTTCTTTCAAAACATTATGTATGAGATTCCTTTTGTCGTTTGGTTGATGATGCTAAAAGTTTATTGTTTACCTTAAATTCGGCATAAAAGTCAAACTAAAGATCAGATTTAGTTTCATTACATAAGTTTACAAAACTTATATATATATA
>JAECUM010004819.1:0-29867 GCA_016617855.1 Megalonaias nervosa | reverse complement strand
AAAGCCTGCCAGTAGCTTCTCGTGGGTCGGTGGTTCTTCCCGGGGTTTGCCAGGGTTCTTCCTCCACCATTAATACTGGCCGCCATGTATAGCCTATCTTGTGCTGAAAAATGGCGTTAAACCCTATAACAAAAACAACAACAGACCCAGATCGTGTAGGTCATTTAGTATTCCATACTTCCACGTTGTGTCATAGGCCTTTTCCAAATCAAAGAAAACCGCTACTAAGTGTTCTTTCTTGATGAAAGCGTCGCGAATAAATGTTTCCAGTCAAACCAGATGATCATTAGTACTACGACCATAATGAAAGCCACTTTGGAAAGGAGATATTAAATTGTTGGTTTCCAAATACCATACAAGCCGAGAATTGATCATTCATTCCATTGTTTTGCATAAGGAGCTAATTAATGATATAGGTCTATAGTTGGTAGGATCTGCGCTATCTTTGCCTGGTTTGGGGATTGGTATTACTGTTGCTGCTTTCCAAATTTTTGGTACATTACCAGTAATCCATAAATCATTGAAGATTTCCAGAAGAACTGTTAAGGATGGTTCTGGAAGGTGTTTCAAAAACTGGTAATGTATATCGTCAGGCCCAGCGGATGTATCATGGGCCTTATTCAAAGATTCCATAAGCTCCGACAATGAAAACGGTTGGTTATAACTCTGAGTTATTCAATGTGAATTTCAACCGTGTTTTTTCTTTTTGAGCTTTTAATCTTTGGAAAGCTTCTGAATAATTGGACGATGAGGAATTTTTGGAGAAACAATCAGCAAGTACATTAGCTATTTCATGTTTGGTATTGAAATTGTTGTTATTTATCTTCACATGTCGGAATGAATTGTATTTTCCCTTTCCATTTATTTTGCGGATCGTGTCCCAAACTTTCTTTATTGAAGAACGAGAGTTTAAAGTTGAAACATATTTTTTCCATGATGCTCGTTTACTTTCTTTAATTATGCGGCGAGCTTTGGCCCGAAAAATACAGTACCGAGTTAAGTTTTCGGGCGTTGGACGATTATTAAATTTTTTCAGTGCTTCTCAGCGTTGTCTAATGGCTTCTTTACATTCTTTAGTGAACCACGGTTTTTGGGTTCTTTTACAATTCGGCGAGGACTTAGGAATAGATTCTTCTGCAATCTCAATTAAAACGGATGTAAATTGTCGAATAGGATCAATATCGTTTAGGACGGTATTTCTGTTAAGTCTAGCTGTACAAAGTGTTTCAAACTTGGTCCAGTCAGCTTTCTTTAAATTCCACTGTGGAATCGTGTCATCAATTGTAACGCTGGTGTTCTTAAGAGAGATTGGAAAGTGATCACTGCTGTAAAGGTCATCAGCGACCTTCCAATTATAATCCAAAAGCAGTGAAGGAGAACAAATTGTCAAGTCGATACATGTGTATGTACCAGTTCCTGGGTGCAAGTACGTCGGAGATTTGGTATTAAATAGACACAAGTCGTGTCTAGTAATAAAATCTTCGACCTTTTCGCCCCTGTCGCTTATGTAATTTGATCCCCATAAAATATTATGGGCATTAAAATCACCGAGTAAAACAAATGGTGCAGGAAGTTGTTGAACAAGCATGTCTAATTCGTTTGGTAATAAATTGGTGTTTGGTGGTATGTAAATAGAACAAAATGTAATCACTCGATGTAGAGTGACACTCACAGCAATGGCTTGCAAATTTGTGTTTAAAGGGATGACGCTATGTGGGGCTCTACTGTTCACAACAATAGAAACCCCTCCCGAGGCCCTGTCAACGTTCTGTAAGTAGGTGTTAAACAGAGAGTAGTTTTTAAGTGTGATGTTGACCGTATCTTTTAAAAAGGTTTCCTGAAGGCATAGTATTGCAGGATCATATTCGTTTAAAAGCAGGAGAATATCATTGTAATTGGCTTTAAGTCCTCGACAATTCCATTGTATGATCATGTTCTTCATTATAAGTTTAGATTGGAGATTTTGGAGCTAGGTTAGACTTTTCGCGGAGAGAATCTATATGGTTATTTCTAAGGAGGAAGTACGGGGATGATTTTTTTGTTAGGTCTGGACCTACTTTGAGAACATGGAGCAGTATCTTCTGCATCCATGCTCTCGATGTCCCCAAACCTGTTATAGAGTTTGATGGGGTCTTCTGACCCCTTTTGCTGCCTATTTCCTTGTGATCTGTTTTTGGTCTTTGGTGATTTCGGTGGTTGAGTATTACTGAATGTTGTCTGGGTAGATGCCGTGGTTTTTTGTGCTTGGTAATGGGGGGTGTTAGTGCTTGATGTTGACTCTGGTGCATCTGTCTGCATTTGAGCGTCCTTCGTTGCCTTGGGATTGTTCTTCACTACAGTGGAGAAGGATGGGCCAGGAAGAGATGTTTTTGCCTGTACAAGCTTTCTGGCCTCTGGACAGGGAATGTTGGATGTGTATTTAACCCTCTGTATTTCCTTCTCCTGTTTCCAGGTATCACAATCCTTGGAATTGGCGTGGTGCTCCTTTCCACAGTTGACACAATGCGGAGTGGCTCTACACTCAGACTCCTGGTGAGAATGATCTCCGCATCGGCCACATATTTGGCTTTTTGAGCATCGGTCTTCATGATGACCATATTTCTGACACTTATAACATCAAAGTGGATTTGGGATGTACACATCAACCTTCACTTGCAGAAAGCCAACTTTGACCACTCTGGGTACTGTTGGCTTGTTGAATGTGAGTATAATGGTGTTGGTGTCCTGCAGGTTGTTGTTACGCTTAATACGTATTCTACGGACTGCAGTGACACCTTCGTTTTTCATCCCTTCAATGATATCCGTGTCGCTGACTCCAGCCAAGTCACGACAGCGAATCACGCCTTTGGACGAATTGAGTGTTGTGTGGGCGAACGAGGTCACTGGAAAATCGACAAAGGTTCTCATTTTCTTGAGGTTTTCTGTTTGACCTCGTCGCTCACACTCGACAAGTAGGCAGCCCGATTTTAACTTTTTAACACCTTTTGGTGTACCAGTCAATCCCATAATTGTTTTCTCGATCACAAACGGAGAGAGTACATTAAGCGGTTTTGTGGCATCTTTAGACTGTATAACCATGAAGCGTGGAAATGAATCCACACCACATGGTTCGTCATCTGAGTCAGATCCAGTTTTGGTACGTTTGAGTTGATTTTTTTTAAAATATCCATGTTGGTGTATTTAAAATTCAGCACCCATGCTCCCCGCCCACCAAGGAGCCCAACAAGGGGACACTTTTCAAGTGCCAGGGATACACAGATGTTATACTCAGTAGGTAAATTCACCTCCTGATTCATCCCATAAGACATACTCAGTCGGTAAAATTACCTCCCAATTGACCTGTTGAGCCACCGCCTTCTAGGAAGTCTTCTAAGACTTGGAAAAGGGAAAGTTAAAGGGATAGAATGTAGGGGCAACGGTGGTATCAAGAGAGATACAACGAGAAGGATAAAGAAAGTGAGCGAGTAAATAAAGACCTCCTAGGGCTCGGCGTGACCAGCCGATTTGTTGAGACCGGGCCCATCCCGACCACCCGTCTAGAAGAAGTAGAGGCCAAAGTAGTGTATTGCATCGGAAAGCCTCTGCTCAACTACCAGGATCCTTTCCTCCTCCAACACGGGTCGCAACCCACAGCAAACAGGTTGCCTCTACTTTGTCGCCTCTTACGACACGTAGCGAGGCACGGCGGGCCAATGCTACAACCCCGGACCCGCAGGGGGATATAAAAATATGAGAAAACATAAGGCCAAATCCTGCACCACACTAAATGCTGAACACTTTGCTGAGCTATAATGTTCTTTCTGATGATAATTGGCACACTTCTGCTTCATTCTTGATGTTTTCTAAAAGTTAAAATTTGCTTCACGATTTTGTTATTTACAAGAAATAAATACAAATACAAACAAAATGACATTTCAGACCTTAATATCTGAATTAATTGGCAAGATTTAAGAAATAAGGACTTGAAAAGAGACATGTATGTCCAAAAATAATGAACTCACTTTGATGTTCCAGTTTCAAATAATTGATGAGGGTTCCAGTATGCAGAAATTATGCAACAATTTGCAACACTGAAAACAGGTATAATTTATCTTTTGAAACAAAACTCTTTTCAAGTCATTATTTCTATACCCAATATGAGGAAGATGCAAAATTTACATTGACAGCACTCTGCCTACCTAATACCAGCATCACATTAAAACTGTCTGACAGACACTCCTGTAATCTTGCTGGACTAATGCATGTTACTACAGTCAGAACTTAATTCTCATCTAAAACAACTTAGAGGACTTCAACAATCAATCAAATCAAAGCAACACATCATGGCCTAGACATCCCAGGGGTACCAAATGAGGTGATAGAGTGTTAATGGCATTGACTGCATAAAGTGCAGTAGGTGAGACCATAATATTTCAGTCTTCAGCCTATCTTAAATTTGGGAGTGCCCATATTCAGTAAATTTTACAAGGTTTGATTTTGGGGACAGCAGCTTTACAGGTTTCTGTTTTCAGAGATGGACAAGGATCATATTTAAGGTGCTACAGTAATGATAACTACTTGTACATGAAAAATATACGTTCCTTGCTTCTGTTGCTTGAATATAACATAACAAATGATAACATAACAAATGAGTTAATGAGTATGATTCTTTTTGGTTTTTAATTTATAATCTAATAGCTAACTACTCATGTTCAAAGTGCTCAAAATAATGCCATCAAAATTTCCTGCCATCACATTATCAAGACAACACCTATTCCACTAATTGGTGAATAAAAATTATCTCAGCTTTATTAGAAGGATAAAATAAGATCATAGTTTTTCACTGAGATGACATGGTGGCTACTATCAATCACCTAAAGGGGTTACATTTCTGTGCACACAGAACCATGTTGCCAGATTTCTCATCAGTCGAAAATAAAGGTTTACACAAAGCAGAAGACATCATGCTAACATCATCACTGAAAAATCACTTTGATATTCATATTTTAATACATTTAAACCTGTGTAAGCTGTGTATTGTTTTTTCCACAGCAATGTCAAAACTGTGTGGTCTAGTCTGCAGCATTTTAATTTGCACTGGCTAATAAATTTGTGCTGGCAAAAAAGAAATATATACCAGTAGAGTTGTGAATATTTTTGTATTGAAGAAATGCTTGTGGTAGTTTGTATATTATTGCTGAGCTATAAATAGTCAGGCAATCAATTCTCAACGTATTCTGAGCGAATTCATGGAGGTCTCAAACAGTGGCATTAACTTACCAAATGACTGGAATATCAAAAGTGTAACAGATACACTGAGATTACTGCATCGCTTGAATGCATTATACAGATTTATCAAAGGGACACAAAAAATGTTATATGTGTTCTCATAAACATATTCAGAACACATAGATAAACTGGTTAAAATGGGAGTGAAAATTTTCAAATAAATAAAATAGCAATTTTTTTGTGGAAGTATGTAAAGTACAGAGAAACCAATGATTCCAAAGTTTTTCCCATCCTATATCTGTACTAAAAATGCTGACTAATCTAATGCATTCATAACAAACATTGTTAGAAATTCTCATTTGGATTGAAACATTAAACAAAAAGACACCACCTTTCTCATTGAGTGGTAAAGCTTCAGAGAGTTACTTTTAAAAAATCAGTTCAAGATCATATATTTCTGTGTATGACTGGGGTTAACAATCATCTCTTTCTGGATAGGAGAATAACAATGGTGGGTTTTACCCTCCCAACAATCCATTTTTGGTGTCACATTTCATGTTGATGGTAAAACTCAATTTTCTATACTAAAACCACCATTAACATTCTCAATTGCCCAAAACATGATTGTTAATTTAGCATAAAATGGTAACATTAATGTCTGAAACAGACTCACTTCTATATTTCTACAATTACTATAAAATCATAGCAGTATTTTCATAACATTTGCTGTGGGTATATTTGAGATTTTACTGAGAAATGTACAACTGTCAAAACCTATAAGCTTCAAGATAATTCTTTCTTATATTTATTTAGATCTATCTTCTGTCCTTTATACATAAAAAGTTAAAACACTTTATATAAAAAAAATACATGGAGTGAAACCCATCTATAAAGAACACTTGTGGGTTTAAATGTTATCTCTTTTAGCATGGACAGTCAAACTGGTCTTAAATAGTCATCATTGAAAACAGACAAAATGGCCTCTTAACACTGGTGATTTCTGAATGAAGGTTCGCTATCGAACTTGGTTTTGAACAAATATCATATACAGAATCCTATTATTATTGTTGTTGTTTTCATTTTTTATTATTACTTGAATCATTTTTATTTTAAAGCAAATCTTCAATCTTTATTGTTAAAGTTTTTAGAGCTTTTTTAAATTCTTTCTTTGGAAATTTTTCAGGAAATAGGCATAATGTCCTATTTAAAAAATTAACTATTTAAATTTATCATTCTTAAATTTGTTGGTAATGGATTTTAGTCACTGATCTTTTTAAAGCTTTCCCTGTACAAGTTATGGAGGCATCTACCTGTATATTGCCGAAGGAGTTGGCTGTCTTATACATGTAATTTTCATCTCAAGTATGATGGTAATTTAACGAAGACTGGGTATGTACATAATTACCATCTTTCTTTTACCACAATATTTTTGTACATCAGATTTGTGCAGTCTTTTCCTCACTATAATAATGCTTTTGTGGGCTTTTATTTCTTTTAACTAACAATAATTACAACATGTGACTGACAGAAATGAGCAGTGCTTAACAGGTGAATTCAAATATTCACATTCTAAACAATACACAGAAAAGCTTACCATGCTCTTCACCCCCAAACTATTATTATGCAGGAAACACAAATAGAAAAATTCTTGAATAGGTGAAACTAAAGCAAATACAGGGTAAATTAATTCTCTTTTAAACTTTTACAATGAATACATTTAGTACAGACATCAACAGCGTACCCCTCCCCCCCACCATGATAGAAGGTGCAGGGTTTAATATCGAGTATTTACTTCAACATGCGTGTTGTGTGTTTTGGGATATTTTTTTAGGAAGCTTTAATAATTTGAGTCATATCACTACAATGTCTGCAGTGTGACACTTTATAGTGTTGTCTAGCACTGGGACATCATGCTGCAGACATGTAGCATCATGTCCCAGCCAGTCACATTATCCGGACACCAGGCTGACCAGTCCAAACACTAACCTCATAATGCTGAGCACCAGAGAGAGACAGCTGTTAGTACCATTTTTATGTCTTTGGCATGATATGGTCAGGGTTCGAACCCTTGACCTCCTGCATTCCAGGTCGACGTTTTAAACGCTTAGACCACTGGAGTGGTTTTTACCTCAGCATTTGAATTTTCCAAGCAATATCATGGCTTAATTAAAATTCTAAAAATAACAATGGAGAGATAAGCCAGCTGAAATATAACTAACAGACTGCCTCGAGTTTAAACACATCAATTTATGTTACATAAACAATGTCCTTCTTGGAAAAGCAAACACTTCATTTGCACACATAGAACGGTCATAGTCTATGCACTCAAAGATAGCTTATGGCAGTAAGAAACCATTGGTTGGAAAACATAATGGCCACTGACCATGAATGCAGGTGACCATTTAATAAATGGATTTTATGGAGAAAATTCCAAGGAAAGAAATGAGAATGGTCACTGAAACCAGTTGACCATTAAATAAATGTGATGATAAGGACTGGTTTGATTTTATTTTTATATACTAGCTGAATATAAAAGCAAACTTCGGACAATAACATGCTATTGCATATCATCCACACTTTAAAGCTATGATGCTCAGGAAAAGGCCTGGCCCAGGGTCAATGCCATGTCACTGCATATCCTCCACATTTTTATAAGCTATGCCACTCAGGGAAAAACCTGACCTGTGGTCAGAGATATGCCACTGCACATCATCTACACTTTTAAGCTTAGCCACTTTGTGGAATGGCCTGACCCTGAGTCAATGACATGTCATTGCATTTCTTTGACACTTTTATAAGATATGCCACTCATGGAAAGGACTGACCCTGAGTCATTGACATGCCATTACATATCATCCACACTTTAAGCTATGCCACTTGGGAGAAAGGCCTGACCCAGGCAAATGTTGCTAGATAGTTTCCAAGTTATTACCCAATGGCACATCTCATAATCTAAAGGAATGACCTAGGGTCTGTGCTGAACAAACAACTCATCATACATGCCAACCTCCACCCCCACCCCCAAGAGTTATAAATGTAATTATTGCTATTAGAAGTGGCCAAAAAAGCGTAATTTGGGCATAAAAAGTGTAATTTCTACATTATATGCCTAAATTACAGAACATATGAACAAAATACATTTTTACTACTAACCTGGTTCTGCAGCTGATCAAAATTCTTGTAACAAAGGGCAAAATCCATATGGATTAGAACCAGAATACAAGCACAAAATATACTGAAAAATTATTTATTCAGCACTCATCACCAATTCTACATGTGTAAATTTCGCTGAATGATCAGGAACTAGAAATCTGCAATGAGGTCAGGTGCTCAGATTGCTGTATTACATTACTCTCATATACTCCTTTTAAAGTTTGAAAAGGCAGTGTTGATTTGTCATTTCTTTCTGAACTGACACTTTTTGTTTGTTTGAAAAATCCATCTGCTCTAACATTTTCCATCTTATAACATTCACACCCACACAGTAAAGCATTTCACTTAACATCTGGCATCATTTTTTTTAAAAGTAGACTGGTTTATATCTTCCCTAGCTTATCAATAAAATGAAACTGTGAGCCAAAGTTCAGATTTGATGAAGCCAGTCAGTTTTTTTGGAAATGGGTCATATATAGCTGCTATAAATAGCAAATAAGGAAAGTATTTATACAATATTCTCATGCAGAAGTTACCTTTTTAAGAATATTCTCAAATTTATATCAGTGGAATTAAAGAGATGATAATAAAAATGACAAAAACAACATTTTTTTGCCTCGTTTATTTTTAATGTACCAAAAAGGTGTAATCCATGTACAGTCTAGTGTAATGTGTGATTTGGTGAAAAAAAGCATAATGATTTCGCCAAATGCATAATGGTTGGCATGTATGACTCATTTCATGTCCTTTAACCCTGCATATGCTTGTAGGATGTGAATCTCAAGTTTCCAAGTGATAACTTCTGGACATTCTCCCATTCCCAGGGCATGACCCAAAAGTGTAATGCAAACACAATTACAGACATTATACAATTAGCCTTGATAATGACACTGTGTCAAGGCTGAGATTTACACCTATGATACTTAAAACAAGGGAATGACATTCTACTGGCCATAAAAAATTTCCAGGAAATCAAAATAAGACCTTTCTTCAATCCTTTTATTCATTTAAACTACTGAGAATTAAAACTATCTCTAATACTCTTTAGAAAGTCCAACAAATAAAATTTAGTAACAAAAATATTTTATTTGTCAAGTTAACATCTTCAAATGATACCTATAAAGTGTAGGACAAATTCTATGACATATCCCTTGACTTTGAATCTGATATTATGGATAGAAAATCATTGAACCTGATATCATGGATAGAAAATCACTGAATTTGTTGCAGACAATATTAAGATATATCCATGTATTAAGTTTGCTTAAATCTGTAATATTTACGCACAAAACAACATGCCACCCTCAAACAAGTTATTCAAGTGGCCTCATTCAAGATAGATATTCCCAATATTCCCAAGTATGGCTTGATAGAAATCCATTCATAATTGTTTGTGTTGTCAAGCTCACAAGTTAATACATCTAAAAATCCAGAGTGAAGACCTTTGACCTTAAAATCAATGTCCGAGTGCTAACTATCAACCTGTTCATTAGAATAAAACTATACACATAGTCTGGTCAAAATTCACTTGTACAAGTCACTGTGTTCATAAGCCCAAAGAAGTTCAAAAATGCAAGCAATGACCTTTGACTTGACTCCAAGGTCAATTAGGTCTGGTTCTGAACATTCCTTCACAAAAGTTCCGATATGTTGGTGGTCAATTCTGTACCATTTCTATTCAGACCCAATTCATAAATGTTCCAAAACTGTTTTAGTGAAAACCCATGTAAATGTCACCATTCATGCAAGAGTAGTGATAACAAGATTTTCATTATGGCCACTGTGGTGCCATGTTTGAGGTCAAGCAAACACCATTTTCATTCAGGACCAGGTACACACTGCCATAATAGTGTTTTAGCGAAAACCCCATGCTGACATGGAAAGTGGCCATAAATAGATTTTTAGGGCAGCGGTTAAGGCAGACATTTTGGAGGTTAGATCAGCATAATTTCAATATAGGAATAGCTATATATTACAAAAAAGAAATGTTATGTTTTTTTTAAATGTTGGTTATGTCCATCTGTTTAGGAGAAAAAGCTGTATTGAGATTTTTCGAATTTGGTGTGGCCACATTGGCATGATTCTGACAAAGGACAAACTACACAGAAAGCAGTGTTTTAATGAGTTCAAATCCAATGTCGATACATTCATCCCTTTAAGAAGAGGGGATACAAATATTTCAGAGATGGCACTCATTGATCAGCTCCATTTTTATTCTGGGCCAAATAGAAATCACAAGAAGTCTTCAAGTGAAAACCCCATGCTGATTTTGACTTTTTGCTTGGGATGAGCGGCCTTAATAAGATTTTTAAAATGGCCACCACAGTGGCCATACTGGATGTCCAAAGGGCGCCACTTTTATTAGAATCAAGAAGACATCATAAGCTGTCTTTTAATGAAAACCCCACATAAATGACCTCATCCATACAGGGAGAGTAGTAGTAACAAGATATTAAAGATGGCTACCATGGCAGACATATTAAAAGTCAACTAATCACCCTTTTCATTTATGATGTACTAAACATCCATTCAGCATCAGTAGTGATAACATTACTATCAAGATGGCCACAGAGTAGTCATATTTGATATCATATCAGCATATTATTTTGCTTTTGGCATTGCATGTATAAACTAGCATTTTCACCAACGTGCAAGCTTGAGAGGTGCTCTTTCAGAAGAAATTAAATCGCATGTTCCCAATTCATATAACAAATTTCACTCTGTGCTAGATCAAGACATGGTTAAGTCTACCAACTGAGGTTTCCAATCCTGTAGTTGCTATTTTATTGAGTACAGTAGTCCCCCTCTTGAACACTCCCCCCCAACCAGCAACCACCCACTTCTTACGGCCAGAATCCCTTGGCATTGATGAGTTTGTGTTCAAAAGTACCCCTCAAGAACGGCCACCCCTCTAACATGACCAGCGGCCAGCATATTAGTACAAAAATGTAAAATGTTCTCCTCACAAGCTGCCACTTTTTATTTCAAATGTATCCAGAACCAATAATTAATTCATATCATGATGTAAGGTAAGTAATCAGATTATCTCTATCGCCGATACATGTCTAACAATGTCAAGTTTCCGTTACTGAAAGAAGTGTTGACTAAAGTATGTGTAACATTATGATTAATATTATATCATTGTCTATAAAAGCTGACATTTACAGGAAATGGGCTCAACAATGTTATGATAGAGTTTTGGGCTTCACACATCTGTCGAGTTTTTCTCTTTGATAAATACAACCAGATGTAATTGTCAAGATCAAAACAGGGTCAGCATAGGCTAAAAAGAGATTTTGTGCATTAACACATACACAGAGAAATTAACCTTGAACAAAACAGGGTACCAGACAAAGATCGAAAAATCAAGTGACAACACATTTATCACTTCCTTTACGAAGAAGGCATTTCGTCCACTCTACAAAAGTTTTGTCTGCATAATTAAATCGCGTACAGTTAGCAACATCCAAATAAATCATTACCAAACATTAACAAATCATGTAAATGGAGACGTATTATTTTAGAAGTCTGTTATTCTACTTTACGACATCAGGTGAGAACTTGCAGAACAATTTTATGTAGAAAAGACTCAAATGAAACAATTTTATGTTGAAAAGACTCGATTAAACAACATCGTAACCAATAAGGAGGTTATTCAGCAAAATGGAGCAAATGGAAATAGAATAATGTATGTACCAAGATTTAAATGACGTTTCTGAATGGTTTTGCAATGTGCTTGACAACAATACCCGCTCGCAGATCACATTTACA
Source organism: Megalonaias nervosa (assembly GCA_016617855.1). Taxonomy (NCBI): domain Eukaryota; kingdom Metazoa; phylum Mollusca; class Bivalvia; order Unionida; family Unionidae; genus Megalonaias; species Megalonaias nervosa. Next base: position 17,735 of record JAECUM010004819.1, on the reverse strand, counting down.
TGACGAATAAGAACTATTAATGTATATTCAGTTGAAATAAGTCTATTATTATAACAAGAAGAACCTTTTAATAATTAATGTTACTTTTAAATGGAGATATTAAATGAAGATACAGTGTGACCCCGCTATAACAACGGTAGTTGGGAGCCATAGAACCCAACCGTGTTATAGACCGAACCGTGTTATAAGCAACCAGGTCAGTTAGCTGAAGAAAATGATGCATGTACCCGAAAAAATGTGCAAGGGGGGTGGGGTGTAGGTAATAAATGCGAACGCAAAAATATGTGCTTCATTGGCACGGTTATCATCTTAAATTGATGCATATTAAATGAGAAATACACATGTAGTGAAAACAGAGAAGGCATATAAAATATTTTACTTTATTCAGAGAACCATGCAATGGTACATATACGTGTATACTATTTATACATACATGTCTAATGTATAGCAATTAATAAAGTATCAACACCGTGTACTCACCCACGAATCACTTCACATACACTGAATCCACAATACAAGTAAATTTCATCGAAGATATGCACACAGATTTAAAATATTCAATAATTTTGTCACAGGTCATATACGTCTGAATTCAGCAGAAAAAAATAGCACAATCAAGTAATGAATGATGAAGCACATTTACTTTTCAGTACGTCCCAAGTCAGAAAAAGTTTGTGTTTTAAGCGCCCTCGGTAGAGTTCGTAAGCATAAACTTTTTCCTGTAAAAAGGAAACTTTCACGGCACAGTTACGCTGGAAGATGAAACAATTCATCAGATTCCATTGCTTTTATTTAAGTTTGGTACTGACTTCCTTTGAAGAAAGGTTCTTTGTTTTTATTGAAGATTGTAGTCGGCTTTCTTTGATGAAGGGTGCATGCATTATTGAAGTCACCGCTAAAGGACAGCTTTGGAGAACCAAACAAATGTCCGTTTCTTATTGTGGCGGCAACATCAGAAAATTGTACTGCATGATTAAGACTGATTTTTTTTCCCATTTGCTTAGTACATTTTCATAACAATCGGTGCTTCAAAGGTAATGGTTTCTTTGAAATTTCAGCTACTACTTTGTCTGGGTAAATTTTTTTTAAAAATGAATTGGCCGTCGTATGGTCAGTTGTAGTTACTGTTCCTCTCTGCCTATTGAATAAACAAATGAGAGCTTGTTGTTTTTATTTCTTTTTTTTTTTTACATTTGTGGTAGTGGAGTGATGCTGCCTTCACGCATGCGTCAGAAATTTAAAGAAAGGGTCAATCAACAATAGAGACTGAGGTGTTCTGGTCTGATGACAGGGATTGCTACAGAAAATGTGAATGTTCTGAAGGATTTAATTCTGAGTAAAAGAAGAGGAATTTTTCTTACCATCCACATACAAATGTCAGTCTACGTAAATATATTAATTACTAGCGAGTGGCCGAAAATCCAACGAAAGATAGATTATGAAATAATGCCTCGTCCGGTTGATCTCTGCTACCAGAAATGTAAATTTGAAAAAAGCAGATATCTCAAAACATACAGTACTCATGCTAGATGTCAACATAAGCGGATTATGATATAACAATGCACTGTTAAGATGGTTTGTCAATATGGACAAAGAATTTGTTTATGTAACAATATATAAATTTCAGTGCATTTTATATCAACTTTGCAGCTTCCTTTCATGGGACCTATGAATTTCTCCATTCCAAACCAATGGTTGTATATACAAGTTTAAACAGCTAACAATGCCGCCAATAAAAACTATCGGCAGATGGCATATTTTGCCACCAATAAGGGAAAAAAATCGCAATTTGCAACACTGGCGAAGCCCTGCGTGATTCCTGAATAAACTTTTTACACGTTATTTTTCATACTTTTAAGAAGAAAACTATTTTTTCGTGTATGAGAAAAAAGCATATAAAATTTCAGAAGCCACGCCACGATCGTCTTGTATTATTCATAGGCGATCTCTTCCCTAAAAGGATAAACTTTTTGTTTTTTTCGTACTTTTAAGAAAGAATTTTTTTTCTTTTCGTGTATGAGAAAAATACATCTATTTTTCAGGAGCCACACCACAACCGTGTTATATCCGAATTCATGTTATAACGGAGCGCGCTATAGTGGGGTCACACTGTATTAAATTTTTGAAGTATGTAGCTTTCTTACTACGTACATTACATATACATCTCACAAAAAATTTAGTCCCCCTCTGGAAAGGCCACCCGTCTTATAAGGCCACTTTCCTGGTGCAGAAGGGGTGGCCGTATAAGAGGGGGACCACTGTATATACTATACTTGCTGTTTTTTAAAAATATTTTCAATACTTTTATTTTACATTACAGTAATTAGACCTTGGTATAAATGTGTTGACCAAGTTTCATGCCAATCATTCTGGTAGTACAGGAGAGCAGCAAAAACAAACTTGTTCTAACATACAGATGAATAATAGATGATAGGTCCTTGCATAAGCTGGTCTGGTGTTCAATCAGCAAAGCTAACATAAACTGAAGACAATAGGCTGTCACAGAAAACTGAAGAAATACAAAGTATGAAAGACAAAAAAATCCAATGTTTGTAGCAGGTGGTATAAAGAGGACTTACCCTGGCAGCAGAATTTCTTGTTTTCAGCAAAATCTGGTAGTTGAGAGCTTTCCAAAGTGAGTCATCCTGTGCCGCAACAGCAAACTGTACGATACATGGCACAAGGTGCTCTGAGATCCGTCCATGGTACATCTCCTCACTTCCCTGCTCGTTCTCAATCTGATCAAAATAACAAAGAAATATAATGCAAAGTGAATTACAACTGTGTACAAAACCAATTCTGATCTACTGCTTCAAATAAAACTATGCTTTTTTATATGTGCACACCTGGGCAGTTGATATATATCAGCTTGTAAATACCTACACTCTTGTGGGACAAAGACCAAAGGTAAAAGGATGAAAAGGAAGAGTGATATTATCAGAGGTAGCTTGCATGACACCATCCAGAGATGAGTGATTCATGTAGGTCCAAGATGCATTGATAGCCCTATCCCCATCTGCCTGAATTCTTGAGAAAGAGATATATTTTGGTAAGGGACCGATAAGCTCTTCCGATTATGATAACAATCCACCTGGAAAGAGTGGCTGCCAAAATATCAGAGGAACCCTTGAGAGAAGAAAGAGACCATTCTGAACATTCCTTCTCTTTTCAGAGGAAGCCATAAGAAACCGTAGCACTATAACCTGACAAAGAAACCTAAGCTGATCATCTCCAGAATAGATAAAACTGATACTGAGAATCTGAACAGAAGCAGGGACAACTTAAGACAGTATATTCTTAACCAGAAAGCCAGACTGGCAAGGAAGAGAAACTGAATCCATTACCACAGATCATTAAACACACCTATTTCAATGACAAGGCATGAATTTCACTCCTCCTCCTCATAGATGCTAAGGTGAGCAGGTTTACTGTCTTATGGGTACGGTTCTCGAAGGAAGCTTCACTCAAAGGTTGATATGGGGTTTTGATAACTCATAAAGGTCACGTGAAAGAACATATTTAAAAGGTTCCATCCAGGCACTAATGTGCATGATATATGTCTCGGAAGCTCAAAATACCTAATGATATTAGAATGATGAGGATTTGAACCAATGGCAGAACTCCTAGAGAACCTATGAGTTTTAGAAAGGGCTACCCTAAAGCCCTTAATGGTAAGTAAAGGTCCCTCCTCAGGGATAATCTCCTGGGCATGTCTACAAACAGGTTAAGCAGACCACTGAACTATGACCCTTGGGGTAAATGGAGGCCCATCAGAATGAGCTATGGAGAGTCTGCAGATATATTTTGATGGGTGGGAAGACATATGCATATAGAAGATCCCACTTTAGACGAAAGCATCCATCTTTCAGTCCCTCTGATCTAGTATTGGAGAGATATAAAGAGGCAGCTTGTTGTTTAGTCTCTGAGCAAACAAGTCCACTATTGGCCCCCCTCACAGCTGATAAAGTGCCTTTACCACTGACTGGTGCCAAGATGATTCCAAAAGGACCACATGGCCCCATCTGTACAGGATGTCTGCCAGGATATTCCTCTTTGCACAAAATATGGAAGAATCTGATACTGATCCAGTGCGAGACTGACCATCAAAGAATGTTCCAGACTACTAAACAAAGAGAAGATGCCTGTTGCCTCCCTGATTTTCCAGACTTCTATGCAAAATGAGGCATGTGTGCCTCCTTGATGCCTGTACCACACTACCACTGACGTCTGAAGCGATCATAAAACAATGACAGTTTATGAGGATGACACATCCTTGTAGGGTTAGGAATACTGCCTGCATTTCTATGTTATTGATGTCAATGTCACTTCTTCACAAGACCACAGTACCTGAAAAATTACCCATCTGACATTAGGTGAGCACACCGTCACAAATCTGACAGGTTTGTGTAGAGAAAAGAGTAGGGCATGGTGCTGTGAATCTGTGCTCTAGGCACTGCTCTTTGTCCTTCTGGGACCCACTCTCCTTCAGATGTTATGTCACTCCCACATTTACCAATGGCTCAGGAGCAAGCACAGAAGTTTTCCCAGGGCCAAGAGAAGATCAGACAGCAGAAAGGATTCACTCTCCTGTTTGGCCCCTTAAGTCCCCGTCCACCCCCAGACTCAAGGACTACTTTAAAAGTGGGGATGTCAGCTGGGTCCTGGGGCCATCTCCCTGTGCCCTACAAAATCCTTGTAAGTCTTATAGCTGAAAGCTTGAATCCTAGTGACAATAACTTATCACTTTTCAGCTGCCTCCTTTAACCTTTTGACAACAGAATTGTGGTCTCCAGGAACTGTTCAACCTCTGCAAAGATGCTGCCTTGGATACATCCAAAGTCTTGTTGGACCATAGCAAGAACCAGTTGAGGGCTGCACTGCTTGATGTAGAGACACTCTTAAGAGGTGCCCTCCCCTTTTTAGCATCATAAGGCCAACTTCAACAACACCACAAGCATCCCCAGTTAAAAACTCCCTCCTGCCCATCCTTTGCTAGACAAGGCAGTTATATAGGCCAACTGAGGAAGTCTTCAGACCCTTTCCCCCTTTCCTTACCCCTATGGAGGGAGGTACTTGGTCTTAGGATGTCACACTCTCTCCCACATCATACCAGTCGGTCAGCAACTAACTCTTTTTTCCAGACACTTTGTCTGGCATCACAGATGACGTGTGAGTCCTTTTACACATTAAAGGATGGTTACTGGCTTCACTTCAATGACCACTACTACCCAAAATACCAATTTCCTTTCACCAGTTCAAATTGGTTCATCTAAGAGGTGTAGATACATGTACTTCTACAGAAAGACAAAGACTGGGTGGCAAATGACCAAAGTCCAGGTTTCTATTCTTAGATCTTATTTGTACTGAATAAAAGGTGCAAAGTTTTTACTCTTCATTGATCGTTCTGCCATAAAACAATGTTTTTGTAACGAATGCTTCAAAATGGAGACAGCCGCCCTGGTCAGAACTGACTTAGGGCTAGACAACTGGAAAGTATCCTTAGATACGCAGGATGTATATTATCACATCTCCATCTTCCCACCTCACACAAAATACCGGTGGATTTGACTCAGTCAGGAGGTATTCAATTTTGGGCTCTTCTGTGCAGCTTTGCCTCTGCCCCCAGAGCCTTTACCAGGTTGCTGGAGGTAATAGCAGCTCACCTGAGGTCTTTTGGTATCCCAGTCTTCTTTATTTTGATGGCTGGTTGAAGCAAAACGTCCTCAGAGATACTCTCCTAAAGGACCTATAATGCTGTTGATTGATGGTGACTTGCCTGGGTCTAATATCTAGTGCAGAAGACTTTGCATACTAGGGGGTGATTTTCCTTACCAATCAAGAGAGGGTTTATATTCCATCAGAGAAAACTGCTCAGATTCTGTCCCTCATAGTGGATCTTATGACCAAGATTTTGTTGTTGTCTTACCTTTACCATTCTCACATCTAGCAGTGCAGCCCTCTACAGATTCTTGGTGAGGTTGAACAAGATTTTTCAAATTCCTTTTTGATAACTGACTCAAAATTGCAATTGTCCAGTTGGAAAAACATCATGAAAAAGTCACTTGCCCATCAACACCTGCCACTCATCTATATAAGCAGACAAGTGTAACTTTTTTGTGTTAGATAACACCTAAAAACATATACAATATCAAGGTTACAAAAACAAACACCATGCAGTTACAAAACAAAAACATGCTGACAATAATTAAGGAAGTAACATTACTGTCTTTAAGTCTGTTCTTGCAATCAAAATAGGTGAGTTTTAAGAGCACCCTTGAATGAGGACACTGTGTCCTTCTGTCTATGGTCTATGGGCAATTCATTCCACATAGCTGGGCCCTGGTATGCAAAAGAATGTTGTTCGTATGACTTTGTTTTAACAGTGGGAACAATGAGAATGTGAATGTCGGAAGAGGCGCACAAGTTTCTAGATGGGTGAGGTCAGATAAGTATACTGGACTAAAGCCAGTCAACAAAATGTAGCATAGTGAACAGATTTTGTGTTTGATTCTGGATTGAATGGGTAGCCAGTGAAGGTTACATAGGAGAGGGGAGATGTGCTCAGTTCTTTGTGCTCCAAGGATGATCTCAGCAGCCATATTTTGAACTTTTTGAAGTTTCTTAAGTAGATACTGAGATGAATCAGATGTAAGTAAAGTACACTAGTCCAGTCTAAAGCTCACAAAAGTGATTTAGTGGCATCAGCTGAAAGAAAACTGTGAATGGAGCTGGTGAATCTCAGCTCCAGATATGCAGCCTTGCATATGTCATTTACATGTTGCTGTATTGTGCTTGTACTGTCAAAACTAACAAAAACAAGATTTCACTTTTAAAAACCTAGGGACATTTCATTCATGAAACAATAACAGTTAAAACTGAAACTAGATATTTTTTATTGTTCAACAGTATTAGTAAAATACTGATGCTGCAATTTCATTGCAAGTAATAGTGAAATTTCAGCTCAACCTTGAGCAAGCCACAGAGCTGCATTTCAGGAAATTTAAATTCCCTTCAAACTCTGGAACAAAGTCTGTGAAACAAAGCTTTCAGTACACTGAGTACTCCTTATGCTTGCACTGAGTACTCCTTATGCTTGCACTGAGTACTCCTTATGCTTGATCACATTGTGTATTAGTATAAAACCACTGATTTTTTTAGATACTTTAATTATATAATACTTATAACATGCCACTGTGACTACTAGCTCTTATGCAGGGAGGATTTGAATGCTTTTCAACTTTTTAAAAAATTCCACCCCCTGAATTTGGATTCAAAAGCAGGTCTACTTTTAATTGACTGCAACAATACAACAAACATTTCTTCTAACTGGATATCAGAACTCAGTTGGCACTTTAATCAGGTTCTCACAGAAATGCTCAGACATAGCTGTGATGAAAATCAACCCTTTTCATGTTTGAATACAAGAGGGCATATTGTATTATGATGATTACACTGAAACTGAATTCAGACAGAACTAAAACTCAAATTTTACTTGACAAAACTTTTTTAATTACATTTATTTCTTAATGTGCTTTCACCTGTAGGTATCACTGACATTTTTATGAACTGAAATTTTGTCAAATATTGTTATTTCCAGTGTACTGATTTTTTTTAATAAAAAAAAATTTAACATATTAACCTAGTTCTTATTAAAATTTGTTCCTTTCAAGATACTGATAAAAATTTCCAGGCACTAACAAGTGATATGTGACAGATTTACCAGTCTGATCATGATTTTCTTCAATGTTTAACAAATAATTAAGTACCGACTGAGTTTTGATATCCAGTTAACAGAAACACACAAAACATGATTATTTTGGTAGTCAGAATAGTGTACATGTGTGGTTCAGTTTTTCATTGCTAAAGGCTGAAATGCAGTTTTAATTTAAACAAAGCCCAACAAAACCAAATTTCAGAAGTCCTGATGGGGTTTCATTTTGTGAAGTACAAATATGATGGGTAGCAATTTATTTTTTTCTACACAGACTGCAAACATCAGTCATTCTGGAGTGTATGACATCTGTTGACAAAACAACACTGTTTGTCACTCCCCCACAGCAATGCTGATGTAGAAAGATGCTGAGGGAAAGTCAACAAGATTTTCAGGAAAGTTTGAACAACAGTACCATCCAGTCTCAAATGAGTGTCAAGATGAACATGAATGACATATTTATTATCCTGAATTCCATGAACTATTGCAGATGCAAAGACTGTAGCTAATTAACAAAATATTCCACTGGCAAATGGATTTTAAGACAGAAACTTAATATATTTTTTTATTTAATGTCTGTGTTGATGTATTCATGTGAGTGTGTGTGTGATGCTACTTGACAATGTTATAATAAATCTATGTTTGTTTTATAAGTCCATTAAAGAAAGATGTTATTTTCTTATTTTCTAATCAAATTTGAATCTCCAATAATTTTATATAGGTTATATGAAAAGAAAACTTATTCCCCACATGCACTGACTTTCCCTTGGAATTTCAAAACATTGTTTTGAGTTCCAACCCCAACCCCCAAACAATGTCTGGGAATATGGCAGGTATAGTAAAGCCTCGCACCAAATTTGGTTTGAAGCCATGAAATTTTTTTAAAGTTATTGAATAAAAACTATATTCTGATGCAACTGAAGGTCGAAGGTCAAAGAGGGTCATAAGTCTTTTAAACTTTGATAGAAAATAGTAAATATCAAACTAAAACTTCTAAATATATAAGAACATATTTTGTTTGAATCCACTAAATCTTTCCAAAGTTATTGTGTGGAAACAATAGTTATGGTAGATAGGACTAACTATGATGGGAGTAACTGTGAATGTACCCTCCAGAAAAATGGCCCTGGCATAGAAATTGGTGATGTGGCTGAAGTGAAATTATGATATGTTTACTAAATGATGTTTGCATTTCTTGCTGTTCTGGAACTATTCTGATTACACTAATGGTAAGGTTTTGTTTGGTTGTAATGAATCCAACTCTTATGCAGCAATGCAATCTATTTAAGCAAAAATGAAAGCATTGTTACAAGTTTGTGAAGAAAAAAAATTCAAAACCCAAGGCAGACAAGAAAAATAATCACCTATGTCATAGAATTGTGCATAAGAAAATGCCTATGCATGCTACATGAACAAAAATGTATGTATCGGTTATGCTGCCATGTGCAATGTTAGAGAGATGGTGTTTTTTTTATTTTTATCATGACAATTTAGAAATGTAGTTTTTGGGGGTAAAACTAATTTTAATTATGCAATACTTACCTGTTGCTATTGCTTAGCTAATCTATTTTCATGCCGAAAATATACTGTCCGTTTGATGTGAATACATCCTCCCAGAGTGGAGAAAAAGTCAGTGTGACCCTTTGACCTTTTGCACACCACTCTGTTGCATGGCCATGCGCAGAAGGTAGATGTACCTATATGTCATCTTTTCACAGATGACAATTATGCAAGATATCAGTGCGGGATGGGAGGAGGGTATTTGGCAATAGCAACAGGTAAGTATTGCACAATTAAAATTAGTTTTACCCCCAAAAAACTACATTTTAATAGCAGCAATTACTCATCCTGTCGCTATTGCTTAGCTGAATTTGTCAGTAAGGTGGGTAGGCTGATGTCAAACTGATCAAAAACTGAGAAAGTAAATGTACTCACTGTAGAGGGAGAGGTACACTTCTACAGAATGTTCGTGTCTCTCGAAGTAACATGCTGTGCCATAACAATAGGACCCAGAGAAACAATGCCTGTAGTCTGTTGTGTCTAATGAGCAGAGGTAAAAGGAGGAAAAGGTATTATGAGACAGCCAAAAAAACTGCTTTCATAATATCCTCTAGAGAGGAAAGACTAAAGTAGGCCCATGAGGCAATGGCTCAAACCTCGTGGGCTTTAAGTTTCATAAAGGTGAGGTCTCAATCGGTGAGAGACTCAAAGGTTCATTTGATTGTAATGATAATCCACCAGAAGATAGTGGCAGCTGAAATGTATACGGAGCCCTTAATAGGGAGAAAGAATTGTTTCCTTCCTTTTCATTTGCTTGGAGACATTGAGATAGAAGCTAAGAGCACACATGGGGCATAAAAGTCTATCTTGACCATCCTCTGCGCATAAACTGAGACTGGAATCTCTATGGGTAAGGGGATAAGACAGCCCAAGTCAATGGACAAGGTATGAATTTCACTTCTTCATCATGTTGTGGCAAGGGTGAGAACGGACAGTTTTGATTGTGAAATCCCAAAAGGAAGCTTCACTCAATGGTTCATAAGGTACTTTGGTTAATGACACAAGAAAGATTCCATCTGGGCACAAGGGAGTAAGAGACAGGTCTCTGAAGCTCAAAAAACTTTGTAAGATCGGAAAGATGCAGATCTGAACCGACGTCTGTGCCATGCAAGAATTTAAGTGTGTTGGAGATGGCAGCTCAATAGCCTTTGATAGTGGATACTGAACATCTTTTGGTCTCGAAGAGGAACAAACGGAAATCAGCAATGGAAGTTCCAGAAGGGCAGATAGGATCAACGTGTTTCCTACTGCACCAATCACAGAAGATTCTCCACCTGGCATCATAAGCTTGGATGTAGAAGCTCTCCTGACTTGAATGATGCAGCTGGTGACTCTGTCTGAAAACTTGTTCTGGTGGAGAAATCGCTTGAGATGAGCCAGGCATGAAGGCAGAGAATGTCTGGGCTGTTGTGGAGAAGGGATCCATGGTGTTGTGACAGGAGATCCCTCCTGTGTGGGAGAGACCTGGGTCGATCTATCAAGAGGTCTAGGAGATCGATGAACCAGGGTTGTTGGGGAGACAATGGGGCAATGAGAATGATCTGAGCATTGGAAGTTCGGACTCTTTGCAGAACTTGTGCTAGCAGTCAGAAAGGTGGGAAGGCCCACAGGGAGCTGAATGCATCAACTGCCCGTGCTTTCTGATCTGGGGCAAGAGACACGTAAAAGGGAAGTTTGTTGTTGAGTTTGGTCACAAACAGGTCCACTAAAGGTTCTTCCCCAAAGGGAAAACAGGGACTCTGTTACTGAGTGGTGAAGAGACCATTCTGTGAGGATGGCTCGGTCTGTTCTGGACAGGCTGTCTGCTAATATGTTCATCTTGCCCGGAATGTGGTGAACTCAGACTGTGACGTTCTCTGAGATGAGATCTCTGAGATGACAGATGAGTTGTACGAGGAGACCATGACACATTGGCCCCTTAATAGGTCAATGCACCCTTGCAATGCTCGAAATACTGCTTTCATTTCTAGGTTGTTGATGTAGAGGGACAATTCAGCCAAGTCCAGTAACCATGGAGAATTATGCCCTCTGGCTCTAAAAGAGCTCCCCAACCTGAATCTGATGCATCTGCAAACCCCCATCAGGAATCTGTCTCGATTCATCCACCAAAGCAAATGGTGGCGAAAAACTGGTCCTAGAGGAATCAGGGTTGATAGAGAATCTCTGTGAGGTTTCCACCTTCCCAGAAGAAGGAACTGTAGAGGACGCAAGTGAAGGCGTCCTAAAGGAAACCAATTCGGCAGGTGTTCAAGGTTCCGAATAAGTACAGATAATGGCGAGCAGATACAACGGTTTTCGCTCATAGCATCTCTAGGGGAGCCAGGATTCGATCTACCCAATCCAAGGGAACCCAGACCAAGTTTTGGTTCACAAGGAAGTTAATCCACACGTAACAATGTCCTGTGATGGAATGAGTTCCGACTTCTGGAGGTTGGGTAGGCAACCCAATTGAGTTATGGTGCACCAAGAGCGGAATAGATCCTGATGAAGGGGTTGAACATGAAAATGGTGAATCAGCCAGACATCGAAATACTGGATAATCAATGTTCCCTATATTCAAAGGTAGGCAGCTACTGCTCCCATAAACCCGGTGAAGACTCTGGGTGTGTAAAAGATTCCAAACAGCAGAACTCGAAATTGAAAAACTTCCATAAATGAAGATATTGCGGTGTAGAGGAAGAATGGGGACATGTAAATAGGCATCCTGAAGGTTGATGGAGACTGCCCAATCCGACAGATGAGAAGTGTTCCGGATTGAGAAGATTGTCTCCATCTTTAAGGTTTCCACCAACAGAAACTGGTTAAGCGAGAAGAGATCGATAATGATTAAAAATTTCTTGCTTTTCTTGGTGACAAGGAAGAATCTGGAGAAGGCGGGAGACTGATTGTTTAAAACCCTCTCGACTGCTCCTTTCTGCAAAAGGGTGTGCACCTCTTCCCTTAATTCCACCAGACTGGACTGGGAAAAGAAAATGGGTCCTTGATAGTCGGGGTTGTTCCTGAACTGGAGTTGATAACCCTCATTTACAATGGAGAGGACCCAACCATCTGAGAAAAGGCCTAGGCGAGCACCTACTGGAACATTTGGGTAGGGGATGCATGGCAGGAGATGGGGTAATTTGCTAGGACTGCTCCCCCTCCCTCCTGCCCTGTTTTAGGAAAGGAAGGTGGGTTAGAAAACTTCCTCAAGAATTTGTGGATTGGACAAAGGTTGTGACTGTTCCAAAAATTTGACTGATGGTCCGATGATTTGCTGGACCTGGTATCCCGGTTGATTGCAATGGACCAGGAGTGGAGATAAAAGATCGATGTTGGTGATCAAGTATGTCTTGAGAAGCCACAGTAAGAATGCAGATGTGCAGAAATTCCACCGATAATGCCAAGGCAACAGATAGCGCATGCTGGGATGTTTTGTCCACAGCCTCCAGCACACGTAATGTGGCTGGATTCAGGGAGGCCTCTCTCAGCATACTAAAGGAAGTAGCTAAGAAAAGGTCAGCATGCAAGGCTATAGTTACAAAAACCGCTTTTTCTGTTCCATGGCATTAATTGTTTTGATGGGAAGGCGTGCCCAGGATCCCAAAGAAATACCCACTTTGGCCGCATCAGGGAGGAAAAGACCACTCTCTACGTTGTTGAGAAATATTTTGGCCTTGTGAAAACCTCCCTGATATTTCCTCAATCGTTGATGAATGTGGGAGAAGAGGTCTGGTTGAGGTGATACTCCAGAGATCTTTTCCAAACTGGAAAGGATCTTTATGGACTGTGTGCCAGATGGTTTGGGGCACAAGTCAGGGGGTAACAAATGGTAAACCCTGTTTACCACCTTATCAAAGGACCAAATCACCTCTTCTTCCTCATCCACCTGAAATGAGGGAGTGGGACTGAGAGAAGGTGTCATTGTCACAGCTTGCATCTCAAACTTGTTGGAGTCAACAAGGATGGAGAGCACCATCATCCTCAGAGTCAAAGACACTCTGCTAGTTGGAGAGTGGCTGGGTATCACTAAGTCCCTTCATGGAGGGGCATAGTAGAACTATGTGTTGCAACCCCTGGTTGATCAGGAGGCACGAAGGGGAGACAAGAACATCTAACTACCCTCAACGATGTTAATACCTGTAGCCTTCTGAAAGGAAACCACTTGGTGAGGTGATGGTGGGACATGAGCTGCAGCATCACTTTGATTGGTATGGCAAGGTCCAGTAGTCCATGAGGGCATAATGGACCAAGGTCCTTGAGGTGGAAGGCCCCACATCACATAAAAGGAGAGGGGGAATCACCGAAACGGTTCCCATCCCTAGCCTCAATCTTTTGTATGGATTGTAAATCCTGCACAGGGTGGGACGGTGGAAGGGGGAGAGGGGGAAGCTCGGTCCTGGCTCTGTCCCCATACCATGAGGTCTATGAGTGATAGATGGAGAAGACCTCATTTTCACTTTGTGCATCATGGGTGCAATGTGTTGTCTCCCTAATGGAAGGGGTCAACATGCTGACAGAGGCACAATATGTATTGCGATGCTCAAACTCCCTAATGGGAAGGAGCAACCTGCTATCATGGTGCTCAACCTCTCTAAAGGGAGGGTGCAACCAACGGTTATGGTGCTCAACCTCCTTCAAGGGAGGGTAAAACCCACTGTCGCGGTGCTCAAATTCCTTAGAGGGAGGGCACAACCCACTATCACAGTGTTCTACCTCCCTGATGGGAGGGTGCAACCTGCCATTGCAGTGCTCTACCTCCTTAACGGGAGGGCGCAACCAGCAGTCGCAGTGCTCTACCTCCCCAACAGGAAGGAGCAACCCGCTACCTGAAGCGTGAATGTTGTTAGGGACACAAGAACTTTCCATCATCTCCCAACAGGCAGAAGTTGAATGGCTTCTCGAACGTTGAGGTCCTCCTTCTGGAGGGGCTTCAACAGCCATTGAAGATGTTTGTCCTAACATGTGAGATCTGGAAGGAAAGCCAGACAAATCGGATGAAGAAGAGGGAATGTTCTTCCATTTTTCTTTGATAGGTAGATTCCAGGTGCTGGAAGACCACAAATCCGAGTGCACCTGGAGCACTTGATGCAGTTTGTGTGTGTATCCCATGAGGCCTTTTTGTGGCCAAAAATTACTTTGTCTCTGAAAAACAAATTTTTTTTTTTTTAAATTAGTGGTGTGGTCCCTTGTTGTTGCCAAACTCGACTTACACGCGAATAAACAAAGGATGGAAATAATCGTTGAAGTATTTCCCTATTTATTGAATGAAACATGTAAAAGTGTCTACCAAAATGGGTAGAACATGAGGTAGCTTCTGAATTCCCACACAAACGAAGTTCAAAGGGGGGCAAAACAAAAGGCTACAATACGGTTTTAGAAATGAACGGACAGTAGTAACACTGAGAATTATTAAACACTGTAGAGAGAGACCGCTGTGTTATATTAGTTGTCCACAGGCATAATTTCTCGGTCACAACGGCTTCAGACATCAATACAGCATGGCGTCTGCGAACAGAATGACATATAGGTACATCTACCTTTTGCGCATGACCATGCGACAGAGCGGTGTGTAAAAAGGTCATAATGACTTTTTCTCCACTCTGGGAGGATGTATTCACATCTTATGGACAGTATATTTTCAGCATGAAAATAGATTAGCTAAGCAATAGCGACAGGATAAGTAATTGCTGCTATTAATATGGATTCATGTTCACTGAATAAAGCATGCATAAAGTGCAGCAGAGTTGAACCCAATTTAGCATGCATATAGACAAAAACTACAACAATTGAACAAATTTCCATTTTTTAATATCTAAAAATATGCACATCACCTCATCAAATCAGTTCTTTCACAGTAACTTGTTGCCATGCTTGCTCTCCTTTCATCTAACAGAAGCCATTTCTGCACTCTCAGAACATCATTGCCTGGATTATATTTGTGACAGTCATCATCATTGTTGATCTGAACACTTTGGAGATGACTTCTTGTTACTGGATTCAGGTTTCCTCTAGAGTCAGCCTGAATTTTCCTCATCACTATCATCATCAATACTGTTGTTGTCATTGTTGCTACTGTTACGAATATGTAATTTAATTACTTGTGTGCTAATTTTAAATTCTTTTTTATTTTATTTTTGTATCATTACATTTCATTGTAATGATTATTTTCATGGGATCTGATATTTTTGAAAGAGATATTATGTTTATATAAAAAGTAGTATGACTCGCATAAGCACGATTTTATCCTGCCTTGTTTTGTCGATTGAGTAAACACTACGCGAAAACGATTGGTTATTGCCAAGGTCATTTTCCTGGCCCACATGAAATTGCATTGTTTACTGCGTTATTTGATGATGAAATAGCCACGTGTTTCATCATGCGCGCCTGAAATGACGTCTTAGTTCTGTTTAAAAATACTCAGATCCCCGTGAAATATTCAGTCATACAATATATCTTCAAGAAGAAGGATATATTTCTATTAGGTGCCGTAAATAGTTGTATTTTTACATCTTTGGAGCTCGAGATGTTTTATCATAGATGACAGCTTGCTCAGAAGTTCATCTATTTTTTAGAATATAATAATTTATTCCCTGGAGAACTATACAAGTGACAAAGACATTCGATGGAAATTTATTCTAAATTAAAACATTACTAGGTGTGGTTCAACATGCAACTCGTGACATCTGTATAAAGACTTCACCTGACGACATCATCCTCCATCTTGGAACGTTATCAAGATTCGAACCTGGATTCAGTTAAAACTATTTAGCGATAGGACTTGTATTTTTTCTGTACTAGGATAAATGTTTGGATTGTCTTAACAAACTGTAAGTCCTATTTTCAATTTTCACCTTTTCACCGTGTTTTCTAGGGAAATAAATTATTTTTGTTAAAACTTACAAAGCTTGTTGGTTTCACTCTTTTCTTTTGTTACTTTTGAACGAGCCTATAAGTAACACTACAGTAAAACCTGTCTTGAGAGACCACAACTTTTACCAACAAAAAAGTGGTCTCTCTGAACAGGTTTGTACAAAAGACCAATTTTCAAGATCAAAATTCAATAATGCTTAAGGAAAAATTCCCACACTCACTGATCCAGTAAAAGGCTGTGTATGGTAACACATACCTCATCCACTAAAGGCTGCGTATGGTAACATCCACCTGATCCACTAAAGGCTGTGTATGGTAACATCCACCTGATCCAATAAAGGCTGTGTATAGTAACACATACATGATCACTAAAGATTGTGTATGGTAACACCCACCTGATCCACAAAAGGCTGTGTATGGTAAAACCTACCTGATCCACTAGAAGCTGTGTATGGTAACACCTAGCTGATCCACTAAAGACTGTGTATGGTAACAGCTACCTGATCCACTAAAGGTTGTGTATGTTAACACCTACCTGATCCACTAAAGGCTGTGTATGTTAACACCCACCTGATCCACTAAAGGCTGTGTATGGTAGCACCTACCTGATCCACTAACTGCTGTGTATGGTAACACCCACCTGATCCACTAAAGGCTGTGTATGGTAACACCTACCTGATCCACTAAAGGCTGTGTATGGTAACACCTACCTGATCCACTAAAGGCTGTGAATGGTAACACCTACCTGATCCACTAAAGGCTGTGAATGAATGGTAACACCCACCTGATCCACTAAAGGCTGTGTATGTTAACACCTACCTGATCCACTAAAGGCTGTGTATGGTAACACCTACCTGATCCACTAAAGGCTGTGAATGGTAACACCTACCTGATCCACTAAAGGTTGTGTATGGTAACACA
This sequence comes from Megalonaias nervosa, assembly GCA_016617855.1. Lineage (NCBI taxonomy): Eukaryota > Metazoa > Mollusca > Bivalvia > Unionida > Unionidae > Megalonaias > Megalonaias nervosa. The sequence goes on along the minus strand of JAECUM010004819.1, from coordinate 694 downwards.
TATCTGATACACTAAAGGCTGTGTATGGTAACACCCACCTGATCCACTAAAGGCTGCATTAAGCTGTCGAATCTCTCCTTGTTGACAAACCCCTCTGTGTCATAAAGAAAACATTTGTGTAGGCAGTCAAGGATGTACAGTAGCAACTGACATGACTTCTTCCTCTTCTTTCTATCCTCAGGGAAGAATTTGGTACCTAAAATTAAAATTTCCCCCCATGTAAATAAATAATGTCAAGCTGACATCACAAACAGAATGAACAGAAACAGGATGGATGATGTAATGAAACTGTGTACAACAAGACAGCTGAAAAAGTCACATTATTTTAGAAAAGAAAGCAACAGTCTACAACTGTATTTTTGAATATCAAATTACATTTTTGTGTGAACTCATAAGCCAACCAATAATTTGGACTGCAGAGTTTATTAAAACCAAGAAGAAATTTTCTTTTCATTGTCACACACATGCACACACACACACACACACACACACACACACTCACCTGACTTGGCCTTGCAATTTTGTTTCAGCATGGATGCTGCATGTTGGAAGATGTGCCCAGCAAATAGAGTAAAGAGACTCCTTAAGCTGTCAGCCAACCTGAAAAAAACAATACTGCACTTAATGATAGATTCTGTCAGTTGACTGGTAGTAAATATCACATTCACCTGACTGAACAGAGAAAATTGGATTT
>JAECUM010004818.1:0-127671 GCA_016617855.1 Megalonaias nervosa | reverse complement strand
ATATATATATATATATGAAGAAGCTATTTAAACAACGCTTCCAAAGAAACGAACGTATGAAGATGAATGAAAGGTGAGAAGCTGACCGAGAGATTTAAACTAAATCAAGCCACTCAAACCTGAAACGTATTCCACTGTGGCCGCTTGCATGGTACGTTAGGCCTCTGTGGCCTGCTGTCGTAGTAAAATGTACTCTAGAGCCTGAAAAGTATGCCACAATGGCCAGCTGTTCTGATGAAATGTGTTGTGCACTACAATCTGAAACGTATATGACAGTGGCTGACGTGACAAAATGTATTGTACAAAGAATTTCACATCCTTGGAAAAATGTGCCTGATGTCATAGCTAACACTGCACGAATAATGAGCGCAGAACATAAAAGCAACATAACCGGGAATGCACAGAAATGGCCGACACCATATACTGTTTCCAAATTGTATAAACATATGAAAATACTTTCAGCTTTCAACACACCATAGCAGGTGAATTATTTTGATTTTTTAAAATTTATTTTAAAAATAAGAAAACGTTTCGAAATTCTCCGTGATCTTTAGTAAGACAGAAGGCAAGACAATCCCGTGATCTTTAGTAAGACAGAAGGCAAGACAATCCCGTGATCTTTAGTAAGACAGAAGGCAAGACAATCATGGCATGTCTCTTTATTCTTAGATAAGATTGCCGAACAATAACTTACTGACAAATCCCTTTGGGCAGTGAAAATTTTTTGTTTTCTTAGTCCCTGTTAAAAATATTTCTACGTTAAAAAGCACAAAAATAAAAAATATTATACAAGAATACCTGATGAGAATTTGACGGAACATATAGCTCAGTCAGTAGAAATGCGCGACGTCGCTTCATTATTATCAGCAAGTGATACAATATACTGAATCCCTATTGTGCATTTGCACTTCCTATTCACACACATAGACAACTTTGGTTTTCGTTGTCAAGCGCATCGGAAATATTGTTCTCATAATAGTAGATGCACAGATGCAGTCGAATATTACTCTTTGAATTGATTTATTCTCAGTACTTTTCCTCATCTGATGAAATGAACGTTCCTCTGGTAGCATTTTGGGACATATTATTGTTGGTTTTCAATAGCAGTTACTCTACTGGTAGAGCAGTTTCTTTTTTAATATTCTAACAGATATTGTCAAGGTAGATTTCTGCCTTTCAATATTATACCTGGCATTGTACTAGAAACATTGTTGCTTTTCGATATTCTAGCAGATATGATACTAGTTGCATGACTGCCTTTGAATATTATAGCTTGTGTTGCAATGATGACATTGATGCCTTTCAATACTCTTGCTGGTATTGTACTGATAGCAAATAGTAATTGCTTTTCATTATTCTGACATGTAATGCACTTGTAGCGTTGTTGTTGTTGTTGTTGTTGTGTGTATGATTTATTTTTTAATGTAGGTTTAACAATTTGGTTATATCGCTACGATGTCTGCATTGTGGCAGTTTATGGCGATGTTGAGCACTTGGGCATCATGCCACAGACATGTAGCATCATATCCCACCCAATCACATTATCCTGAAACTAGGCTAACCAGTCCTAACTATAACCTCTTAACGCTGAGCGCCAAGCGAAGCAGTTGCTAGCACCATTTTTATAATTCTTTGGTATAGCTCGGCCGGGGTTCGAGCCCGCGACCTCCCACATCCACATCCGATGCGGATGCTCTAACCACTTAGGCCGCAGGAGCGGTCGGTAATGTTGTGGCTATTCAATATTTATGTGTGTTTTTTATGCTGAACACCAGGTGATATATATATATATATATATATATATATATATATATATATATATATATATATATATATACCCTTGCAGTGATAGATATCTATCAGCTGTCATTTATTATCTTTCTTTTGTTTTCTTCCTATATACTAGTTTCGATTACATTTTTTGATCACGTGAAACGAAGGTTTTACTCAGTTTCTAATACATGCGATGGTCTAGCTGTGAAGTAAACAAAGTTTATTCTTGTTTTTCAAATTCCATACAAATTAGTAACTATCAAAATTTAATAGCACAATACATTTCTTGGTTTGGTAATTTAAGAAACGATATAACGTTAACACCTTTAAAATACCTCAACCAATCGGAAGGTCTTTTCTCAAAGTCTTTGTGGGGAAATGCTTATCAAGACAATTCTAAGAAACCGAGTGTATGTGTTATGTTTGAACATGCATTGTCCTTGTTGACTCAGTACGTGTTATTGAACTAATCGAATGAATAAAAATGACCAATTAAGACCGTTGTCAAGGAAAACTAGTATATGTACCCCATATACTCTTATTGGGACGTCTTTCTGGTCCCAGCTTTATTGTCGATGACACTGCGTCTGATTCCTGAAAGTTTCTCTCAGAATGTTAGTGAAAATAGCAGCAGTTGTTTCACTCATTGTTATCCTGAAAGGTAATGTACAATTTTGTTTTGTACGTTTTATCATAGAACTTGCAATATATATAAACATGTCCGGAAGAACAATCATATTTGCACAGAATGTAATTGACGTTAATTACAAAAAATCGATATTGCAAAATAAATAAACAAATAAGTAAATATATAATAAATATCACTCTTTGGATGCTTTCAAAGAATATTTCATTTCTTCCGAATTTAATAAATTGTCACTCGAATAAATATAATAACATATGATAATTTCGAGTCTTGATCGAATTATGAAAAAAATTACTGAGGATTAAAAGGAAGCATGTAGGCCGTTTGATGTAATTGATTTCACAATATAAAGGCTGGATTTACGCGTCCTAAAATTGTTGGTATCAGTGAGCTTTTTTCCGACTAATTGATAGCAAAATGTTTGAGGAAGGAAGATTTGTTTTCTAATTGAACTCGTTTCCTCTGAAAGACGTTAAATAATCTCCTTTGCCTATGTCAACGTTTCAAACATCTTCAGTAAAAAAAAAAAAATTACACATTCAAATTAACCCAATTAACGTGCACCAGCTATAAACATATTGCGCCTGATATAATGTTTGTATGTAGTATTTTAAGAAGTTAATTCTGACGAGTTAGTTTATCATTTTAAGTTTTATTAAACGGCGTGCATTATTTTGTATACTTTTCACGATGCCGTCTCAAGAGAATATAAAATTACTCTTAAGAACTGTATCAATACATAACATGTTTCGACTTGATTATTGCAAGTCAACGTGCCATCCTAAATCGTGATTCTTACGCATGCGTCGTGCTTGGCTTCTAGAAAAGAATGACATCGAAAACAATCGTCGTCGAATATATCGATTTGTTCTTTTTGATCAGGAATTTATAAAGTCTGTAGTCAGCGAAAATGAGAAGTATACATAGTCCTGCTACGTATTTTGTATTATATTTGTTCCGTCATGATGGGACGACGTGCAGGTTTTATTGAGCTGACACTGGAAGACTCTTTTATAAAGTTTCAGTGTATAATTTAGCCTATTACTGCATTAGTTGAAATAACATTGGAGGAATTAGCGCACAGTTTTAACAACACAGAAGCCAAGATGTGTTTGACTCCTACCCAGGGTTAGCCTTGTGATGACCCTAAATATTCAACCCATTCATCTACTTGATCACTGAACAAAAATTAGCATAAACCGTTATTTCTGTGTATTGTAGTTTTGATATTATATAAATTTTATGTTAAGGTACATCATAAAACTATATCAAGGTACAGGAAGCAAACTATATGTATAAGGCGTCGTATTATTTAAAATTGTATTTGGCTTGGTTTGGTATTTAATGGCACAGTAACACAAATAGGATATTTAGTGCTAAGGCATTTGGAGTAAAGTGCATTGTGCAAAGAGACACCACTGTTGTTGACCCGGGTTGTTCTGTTGGTAGGATTTGAAGTCCGGACCGGTACTCTAACCACTGAGCCACCGCAGTTCCTTGAAACTGATTTAAGTGTCTAAAAACTACTAATTATTTTCATGAAAGGCCTTTAATTTACTGGATAATAGTGTAGGTTATTAGTTTCTAATAGTGTTACCGGATAATAAAATTAATTTTTTTTTTTAAACTCACGATGAGTATTATATCAAACGCGAACATTTTGTATTTTCATAGTTTATCATATTCATACCTTTATTTACCAGCCAAATCTTAATATTAATTCGTTTTTATGTCCAGAACATTACTAATGTGTATCTGCACATTTTAATAATTTTTTATTGTAAACAAGCATGGATGGTTACAACCCAAAAATGTAAATCCATAAGCATTCATTTTCTTCTTCTTCTTACCAGCATTATTATTATTATTATTATTATTATTATTATTATTATTATTATTTAAAATCAGAGCTTTTAATTAACTTTGAAATCAAAGAATTCTTTGGTAAATAAAATAGTGGAACAATAGCAGAGTGGTTAGTATCTCTTCTTTTGCAGCTCAGATGGAGAAATAAATTTTGGATATGGTCAGTTCACCCTACTTATGATCTGAATTTACATCACTCAAACGTAACATCTATCAGTCAGGATCATTCATAATAGTCTTTGCTGTGGCGATTTATATTACATTTACATTACGACAATAGCCACGAGAACACAATAGCACATTGGGAGGTTGTTCTCCATATTACATTACACCTCTGCGGTATTTTCTTCATCACATTTTAACGGTTGAGCTCACCATTCGAGATTTAAGATATCATTTTGATATCGCGTCGTTGTACCTGAACAGGTAATACCTAATAAATTTCTATCAGGACATTCTTGCGCATACGTCTATTGCTATATGGAGTAAAACGTGGAGTGACAGGGTAAACTTAAACGATAAGAAGATCTAATTACAGCCCAGAATAGTAATTTGTAAAGCACTTCAAATCTCAGTCAGACTAATTCAGTTGATAACTTGGGGTTCTTCAAGGGGGTGAAAGCCTATCTCCATTCCTATATTCTCTTTCTACATTGCAATCAAATATCGGATATCTTTCTAAAAGTGATGTATTTTATTGTTTGTTAGTGATACGGTGTTATTTGCGGAGACAGTATATGGATTACAGGCACCCCTAGATAAGTTACGTGCATTGTGTACAAGACGGAATATATTTGTAAATATTGATAAAACAAAGGTTATTATATTTAGGAAAAAAGAATAAAAATATAATTAAAGGACGGAGATATGCTTTTAGACATTGTAGATAACTTTAATCATTTAGGTCTTTTTTTTTTTTTAGCAGAGGTTCGTTTCGATGTGCTACAGATGTTATTTCTGGCAAACGTGTCAAAACATGGACACACTTTTGAATAATATCAATAAGACTGTTGAATACTTAAAATCTATAATGTTCAATGATTAATTGGACTCATTCGTAGGTCCAAACTTGTCATCTTGCTGAAAAATGTGAGGATATTTGAAAGCTGAAAATAAAGAACAGGTAAATAGAAAATACTACGAGCGTTTATCTGATTCTAAATTATGAACCAACAATCTGTTTGCTCCTGGGATGTTGGGAAGATATCCATAGTATTTTTAAAAATGTCAATATACACCTGTTCCGCTCTCTCCTTCAGGAAAATTTTGCATGTGTTTACCTCTGTCCGTGTGGGTTCCAGTCTCGGCTCGTCCAACATGAGTGTGCGCGAAAGCTTGCCAGTAGCTTCTAGTGAGTCGCTGGTTCGTTCCAGGGTTTTACCCTTGTTTTACCTCTATCTAATTTCTGTATAGCCCGTAATATGCCGGAAATGATATTAAACCGACACAACCACAATATGTGCTAATTAGAATAATGGCTGCATGACTACATTGATACAAGAACTTGTGAAATTGTACAAACGTTTGTGGCAGCTACTTTTTTTAAAAACAAAATTAATGTGCACATACACAGCTTCAAGTTGTATATTTTGTCAAATTAATCAACGTGTTCATACACATTTGAAAAGATTGTTATTTTGGTTTACACGTTTATTGTGCGGATTGATACAGCGAAGACTGTGAGAGCGGTAGTACTCTATAATAACATCACTGATCCATCGTGTCCACGGACTTCAGAACATAATATCTGAACAAAATAGAGAGTTTACCTATAAGAACGCGTGTTCTTTATGTTTTTGCTGCATTCAGTCTTGAATTATCTGACCTTGACAAACCTATAATCTAGTCCGGTAATATAAGCTGCGCCCAAATTTGGAATGTTTACAAAATGCAAATATTTAAGGCCCATTTTTTATTGTTTGGATTTACCTCTTCAATGGCGTAACATACAGTCTTGACATTCTAATATATGTTAATCTTGTGTGTGTGTGTGTGTGTGTGTGTGTGAGAGAGAGAGAGAGAGAGAGAGAGAGAGAGAGAGGGAATCAAATACACGTCAGTATGGAAATTCAAGTTTGATTATTATACAGAGGGCAGATGTATTTCTTACCTGGAAAAAAGTAGATCCGAAAGCATTATCGCCACTCTGGTACAATCAACTTTCTTCCACTGATACATTTCAATATGTAACGAGGGAATATATTTGTTTATATGTTTCTGTCGGACAATTATTATGAAAATAACTTAGTGTGGAATTAAACTCTCTTTATGCAGAATAGTTTGTTCCTTTCTATTTCATTTTTATAACTGTTATTAAGTGCGTTGAAGGCATCGGCTATTGTCAATGAAACACATTTAGCATTTTTATACCACCTGCTCACAAAAGTTTATTTGTGGTTATCTCTAATAAAGGTAGAATCTACACATCATCAATCAACAGGTGGCACTATTCTTTGAAAATTTAGTCACTTGAAGTAGTGAAATAAGCACGGACAAGTATTTATATTTTTTTTTAACAGTCAACTGTTAAGATGCCTGTTCTTCCATATTTCTCGTTTCGCTTTTTCGTTTCAACGCGGAATCAACCATTGCGATGTTATACTCAAAATTACTATTGATAGTTTTACTTTTTGTCAGGTGTGAAATATAGTGACTTACTGGTGGAAACATTTTCATATTTTCCAACCCACTGTTCTCACATGTAAAAATTATATCTTTATATTTTCACACATGAAAAAATACTTCATCGCATATGAAAATATAAAAATTCCCATCACGCAATGTATTGAGAAAAACGAGTTGCACATGCAATGAGACAAACGAGTACTTTGTGTGCTAGAACAAATAAATCAAAACTGCCTTGCACTTGATACATATAAATTAGTCTTTGATTTAGAAATTTGACCAGCCGCTGTTTGAGTTTCTCTGAAGTTATTTCACCTCACTTCCTTGACATCAGCGCTAAAGTCGCTGTGACACATTGGTGAATCGGACTTGCATTCTTTTACATAGGGTTAAATAGTTTAGAAAATGACAAAAATGTAATGTAGTTCGACAGATTAGGTGAATCCAATCGTACCTCTTTCTTAAGTCAAGTATATTTTTATCATCGGACTATGAGAGTGACGTGAATTTACGAAAAGTCGGAGAGCAAGTTGTGTGCTGAAGAATAATTTAACCATCAAAATTTTGATTCTGAAGAAAGTTTAATATATAATGAAAAGAAAAGTTTCTTTTCCAATGTTAATACCGGATATATTTCATCTTGTGGTACCAAATACTGTATATTTTAACTCATCGCTTCGCCACTAGCTCAAATATCATGATTCTGGTACAGCACGTTGAAATATATCCGGTATACACGCAGGAAAAGAAAATATCCTCTATTTATTATATGCTTAAGTGTGTGGCACAGAATTTGATTTGCGAAATAACTTTCCTAATTTTTCATTCCTATACTGTCAAATGTGAAACAAATATCCTTATATTTTCACATGTGAAAATATCTATTTCCCATCATGCAACGCGAGACATGATTGTGTGTGCCTACAGAAGTTATGACTTGTGCAACATAAACTTTGTTAGCTAGAAGAAATAAATAGAAGCCGCATTACATTTAAAAATGAAAATTGTCTTTCATCAAAGAAATTTGACTCGACGCTGGTCGCATCTTAATGAAGTTATTTCCCCTTGCTTCGTTGACAACAACGATAAAGCTGCTGTGAAGCATTGCTGAATCTGGCTTGCTTTGTGGTATGATATGATAAAATTATTTATAAAATGTCAACATTTTTAACTTCTTGCAACAAATTAGGACATTCCAATCCGACTGCACTCTGACGACATTGATATTTGTCTGCTTTGTTTTCCTACTCTACCTAATTTTGGAAATTTAGTTTAGGAATTAATGGTTACTTAAGTTACTGCTTTCTCAATCACGCATGCTGAACTTGTTACTCCAGACTACTGTTATGACCCTGTAGTTAAATTACATGTGTGTTACAATTTTTTTTTTTTTCTAAATCTTTCTATTTTATTTTTATTTTAATTTTATTTCATTTTTATATCATTAAATGTAATTATTATTATGATGATGATTGTGTTTGCATGGGTCTGATATTTTGTTAGAAACATTGTATTTATTTAAAACGTAAATGTGACTCGCGTAGGCACGATTTCTGTATGATAGTTTTTCGTATCACGTAAACAGTCAGAAAGAGCTATGTAAATGATTGGCTGATACTTGTTTACGTTTTTGTAATGCCCAGGTGTGACTTCGAAATCACACGTGTGTTCCGTGCATGTGTACATGAAATGACGTATTAGCTTGTTTTAAATGCTCAGTTACCTGTAAGAAATATTCTTTCGTAGTCGTGGTCATAAGTTGAGAGTCACATCATAACATCTTATAGAGTTTCTAATACCTTAAAAGGTATTTCTGTGCTGGAAAGAGTTGTTCGTTCGTACGTATGAGGAACAACATGTGTATTGTTAGTGGTGGTAGCTGTACTTCATCTACTTTCTAAATAATAATTATTTTCCATGGAGAACTACACAACTGGCTTTGGACAAAGACATTTGCTGAAATTATTTCTAAATTGGAACAGAACAATACAAATTGTGATTCAGGGTGAAAATTCTGGACATTTTGTGTTAACCTTCGTCTGACGTCATCATCCGCCATCTTGAAACGGAACTGAGATTCAGACTATATCAAATTAGAACTGTTTATTCACAGGACTTGTGTGTTTTCACAACTTTAGAACAAATTTTTGGATCTTCTTCGTAAATCGTAAGTCTTGTTTCATATATTTACCTTTTCACCGTGTTTTCTAAGGAAAAACATTATTTTGTTAAAATTTACAAAGCTTGCTGTGGTCACTCTTTTCTTTATGTTACTTTAGACGAGCCTATAGGTAACACTACCAACACAGTATTACAAAGATATTATATGTTTATCCCGACTCAGAAAGTTTTTAAGAATTGGATGGATTACTTATTATTCCTTTGGTATTGTTTTCCAACGTTTAATTGTGGAAAACAGAAATGATTTTTTTAATAATGTAAAGAATCCTATGTTCCCGATTCTGGTAAGCTTTAAGAATTTCAGGTGATAGATATTATTTATTTCGTATCGTGTTCCACGTTTGAATTGTGGAAGACATAAACGATATAGTTATGTAAGAGAATGGTGTATGTATTATGGTTAGCAAAGAAGTTAAATTAATTGCTAATACAAAACAGCGAAACCATGCTACATTTTAAACAATTAAATTAATGTATGTTTATAACGTCGAATATTCAGTCTATCCTACTTAGTTTCCTGATATAACATTGCACATGCCGCACGTTTGTTGCTGTTCTCATGGCTTCCAAATTGAATTTTCCATTGATTCTTTTTATTACGATGTACAGTTATTCCAGTATTAACTTTCCCTCAAGCCCTTTCAGACAAATGTTGGACACGTGCATGTCAAGCACGTCATCGCAAGACACTTTCATACCTTAATGTTCATGTTGGAATACTTCTCGAATATCGTTGTTACATATCTGCAGTAAAGGGTGGTTATTGTAACTATTTTTCTTGTTTTGAACATTGACTTTAATGGCTGGGTTAAAGGTCACTAGCCAAAGAAGGCTATTTATTAAGTGTCCTAATTTAGAATTCGAGCTGACGTTTTGGTATTTCCGGATATATATATATATATATATATATATATATATATATATATATATATATATATATATATAAATCGTCATCGAATAGTCCAAGTGATGATTCTGTATTGTATATTATTTGCAATATCACTTTTATGCACTAATATTATGAATAGTCCAAGTATCGATCCTTGAGCGAATGTTGTATTAGTTGTGAGAATCCGAGAATCGGGAACCCTCTGCTTTCTTAAATATAGCTAAATGTTTTAACAGCACTAAACTCCATTGAATGTCAATCTTTCTGAGAATTAATCCGGATAGCAGGCATGATCAAACGCATTGCTCATATCAAAGAAATAATTCTAACTTCCTTTCAATGCTACTAAAATGATATTATATTTATCATGAAATGGATTTCTTGTAGAGGTACCTTGTTTAAAGCCTGATTAAGTACAATCAAATTATATTGAACACTATAATTATGCAAGTATTTATAGACACACCTGTCAAACACCTTGCACAAAATACAAATGCGTGATGTAATGTGATAGTTTGAAATATTTGTTCGGAATTTGTTTTACATATACTGGGCCAACATTTGTTAATTTTAAAGATTTTCGGAATCCTGAGATATAAAGAGAAATGTTAAAATTTGGACACAGCAGACGTCTAATTGATCTTACAGTGGTTTTACCTGGCTTGAGGTGAAATGAGTTTACTTATTTATATGCACACAGACAGAATGAGGTTAACTGTATTTGTATGTTTAAAATACATTTTTTGGTTTAGTTAGAAACTCTCGTAGTATTATAAATCACCTCGTATATTTTAGTGTATATATTTTGCAGATCAAGAAGCGAAGGCGACAGAAACCTGTAAATATGACTACACATGTCCATTTTCTGGCGTATGTACCTACAATACACGTACATGTGATGATATTTGCTGTGACGATAAAACCAAAAGTTACGATGCAATATGTTGCACGTATGTATATATAGATTTATTCGAGTCCTGAACATTTCTCGGTTTCTCATTTTCAAGTCTAACTTAGAAATATTGAATTGATTTGATAAAGCGACATTGCAGGAGGGCTGTATGAAATATGAAATGGATATTCTGATCACAGCTAATCGTTGCATCCATTCAGTAATTGGTTAACTGAATATAAAATTGTAATTTTAATCAATTCCTGATAACAAAAAATAATCACTAATTGCAATTGACTACACATTCTGGAAAAATAACTCAAAGTTATAATCACTGTTAACTTTAAATTACTATTTGTCATAGTTACAATTAGCAGCTTAAATCATAATATCAAACAATTAAACTAACGGATAAAGGCAATGAGGTTATGTGGCTGGAACGGCTTTTGTTGACTATTGCCTATTCGTCCTTGGTTTTGTTTGTCAGAACATTCGAGAAAAACATTGCTCTGTACCAAACATGAATTAACAACTGTGAGTTGTAACAGACTGAACAGAAGTAATGTCATTATACTCCAATTAACCGGATAAAAAGTAATTGTAATTGATTTCTTCAGTGTAACCGAGTATTTTTAATTGTTATCAACTACTATAATTGTTCTTATACTAATTTTAGTTGATTGCCTTTATAACAATAACCTAAACAACACTGCATTCAACATACCTTCGTTTCTTGTTTGTAATGCTGACGTTGGAAAACATTACCGTATGTATGTATGTATGTATGTATGTATGTATGTATGTATGTATGTATGTATGTATGTATGTATTTGTGTGTGTATGTATGTATGTATGTATGTATGTATGTATGTATGTATGTATGTATGTATGTAGGTAGGTAGGTATGTAGGTAGGTAGGTATGCAAATGTGTGGATGATTGGACGCATGTAACGAAAAACGATCAGATGGATAGATGAATTTGCTAATTCATTTATTAATTTTCAGTTCAAGTTCAAATACTGTGGTCATAGCCGGAAGTGTTAGCGGGGGCACAGTTACCTTCATTATTTTTCTCTGTATTTGCTACTATTGTTGTTGTCGTCCTGGGAACAGAGTTATCTCTCTTGTCTAGTAAGGGATCATGGTAAGTAGCATGGGCGCCAGCAGTATAGGTCAAGGTGGTCACGTGACCCCACTTTGAAATCATGCATCAAATATATATATATATATATATATATATATATATATATATATATATATATATATACCGACAAGTTTAATCATGCAAATAAACCTGACAATGTCACAATATTCTGTTCAAAACACTTAGTAAATAGTAGCTTTAGTTTCAGACTGCTTGCTATACTAACTCTCTCGGCCGTGTCTGACTGATCACCCCTGCAAAAAATCCTGACCCCCCCTGCAAAAAATCTTGCGGGCGCCCTTGGTAAGTAGTTTATATAAATTTAAGCTTACATTGTAACAATCTTGTTAGCTCTGCAAACTATAGTGGTGGTAGTTGTTGTAATATGAGTGTTCGTGACAGATTGTGAAAGTAGTAGTGTAATTTGTATAAGCAGTACTGAGCAGTAGTGGCGGTAGTAGTAGTAGTAATAGTAATAGCAGTAGTTGTTGTTGTAGTTGGTTTGGAAATTGTTCATTTATTTTGTTTTATAATAATAATAATAATAATAATAATAATAATAATAATAATAATAATAATAATTTTATATCAATAGATCGTGATTTTTTCCATGGAAATTAATTCCGGATTCGGTTACACTCGAACTGGCTAGAGAATGGTAAAATCCGCTAATTAGCTCACCCGTATACAGCGATTGTTTCTATATTGATTTGTTTCGATACAATCTTTGAACAGTTCGATTACGAACAAAACCCGCATATTCGGTAGAGGTGACCCTGACTCAAACCTGTCTCAACATTTCCATTTTCTCATGGACAACCTAAGCAGCAGAGAGGGTGAACAGACCAATTTGCCTGAGACTTTATTTATGAAAAATAAAGCTTCGTACGACGTTGAAATCTCAACGTCAATAACGTTAAACCAGCACCTCTAACTTTGTCTCGTAGGTAACCCTGTTGGGTTAGCTTATTATGTTACCGATGACGAAGTCATCAATGATGATTTTTGTATTTCATTTTTACGTGTATTCGTTTACGCGTTGGTCACTTTTGTTGGTCGCACCGTATCTGCTGCTGTAATTAAACCATTGCATTATAATAATGATTGGTGAAGCACATTCAGCTAGACTAGCTCGAGAGAGACTAGAAGCAATTAAGAAATATCTACCTGTCCGTGATTCTGTCAGACAAGAATTACAAGAGCGTCAACAAACACAAGAAGAATTTACGGAATCCGCAGAACAATTATTTAAACCTATCACTGAAACCACTAAAGGTATTTTTCCTGTGTTAAAAGAAACAGCGAAACAAACTAAAAAAATGGCTGAGCGAACTAAGAAGACAAAAAGAATTCTACGAGAACTTCCCGCTGAAATAGCTGCGGTTCAGCCAACTGGAGAGACAGATCAGAAGGTGATACTCAACAAGAATCGGAGGCACGAGCTAGGATTAAATTATATAATAAATTTAATGATGTTTTCATTGACAGCATTGCAAAGTATAACATAGATAAATTAGCTGAAACTGCTTTTTTCTCTTATAATGAACGAAAAATATTTCTAAACCCCGAAAATGCTGATGAGAATATAAGTCGCGAGAAATAGTATAAATGGATTTTTCGTTTACGTTTTAATGTTGATCAAGCTCGAAGTGACGACAAAAGATATTCTACTTACGATACAGCTATAAAAAATATGACGTTGTCTTTTCAGGAAATGCAATAACAACAACAAGAACAACAAGAAGAACCAGAAATATCATTACGTGAATACTTTAAACCAAAGAGCATTGAAGTTATCCAAAATCCATCCTATACAATATCTATTGCATCAAAATATGAATCCCGACATAAATATTTAAAACCTGAGTACGCTGAAGAATTTAAATTTGATGATTGGATTATTGCTGTATATCTCGTCTCTAAGAAATATTGAAAAAGTAAATGACTTTGGTGATTATGATGAGTTTAAAGAAAATGTAATGAAACAAATAAAATCTTCTAAGGAGAAAAAACCTAGTGAACCAACACCTAGTGAACCAACACCTAGTGAACCAGATCAACCTCAAGGTTTATGTGGTCGTGCTACATCTTATTTTTAACCTTTTGGTAAAGGCAAAACCGGAAGTGGACTTCCTCGAGAAAGTGGAACTTTACAGCGTGGTTTTGTTACTTGTCCTAGCAACATCCTTGCCGACGTGGATAGATTAGAAATTTTAATCGGTGGGAAACGAGCTGGTAATAATTATCATGAATTGTCAACGATTATTTACCGGTGGCATCATGGATATTAGCGTGTATCGGTCTCTGATTAATGAAATTGTCGATGATTATCATAGCGACTAAAGGTCGCTCAACTAAAGGTCACCAGCGACTGATTAAACAGTTAGATATAATTATTATAATAGATGATCATACACGCTACTCAACGTGGACCAACCATGGTCAGGGTGGTAAATTCAAGATTACCTGTATACAAGAAATTCTACGGAGATGGATTCGGTGATGTTGTTAAGGGTTTATTTTCAAGAATCGCCCCAAAAGCAATACCGATTGTAAAGCAATTAGGCATGAAAGCTATTGACGTTATTCGTGAAAAAGGTATTAGTACTGTTAGTGACGTTACTAGTAAAGCATTTTCTGCAATCAAGGATAGTCTAGCACGATTAATACGCAGACCGCAAGCGGTCCGACCTCAGCCAGTGAAACTGGCCAGCACTGAGGTGATGCCTGCAAGTGTTAGTAAAATAATAAATCAAGCCGCAAATCAAAAACTAGCAGAGTTAGCTGATGAAAAGGAAAAAAATGTAGCAGCAAGTCTGATGGCAGGAAATGGTCTTCGTATTAGACGATGACCAATAACATAACATGTTCAAACGTGTATCTGATCCCGCATTTGACATGGATGCGCCAGTTCTCAAGGATGAGTCTGTGCGTGATTATCAATATTATTCTTAGGATGCGCGAATGCCAAATCAGCGCGGACGAATTGAATCACAAGTTCAAGATACAAGTAGATATTTCTTACCCGCTGAAGCATTTATCGAAGTAGAAGGTGAAATTTTTAAAACAGATAATACTGAATACGGAGAAAATGTTAGTATTGGTTTTGTTAATAATGGTATCATGGCGTTGTTTGACAGCGCAACATATCTGATCGACGGAAGAAATATTGAATCGATTCAAAAAGATGTTGACGTTGCCACGACGATACTTAGCCTTGCAAAATACAGCGACGATTATTCAAAATCAGCTGGTCCATCAATGATGTTTTCCAAGGATACTTCTAATGATCCCGAATACAACCAGTATGAAGTAGGACGACCAAGGAACTTTGCTAGAAATGCCGACGTGGATGTGCAAAGTATGATTATTAATGTTGATCCAGATTTTAACCTAGGATTTAGATCACGTCGAGCAATGTTGCAAGGGAACAACCGAAGTTTTTCTTGCGCGATTCCACTGTCACATATTTTTGGATTCTGCAGACACGTACGAAAGGTCATTTTCGGAGCCAAACATACAATTGTACTAGTACGAAAAACAACCGACGATGATGCAATATGGCGACCCGCCGGTGATGCTGGTAAAGTAATTCTAACAAAACTTTCATTATGGATGCCAGTAATGACTCCAGCGATATCTGAAGAAGATCGTTTACTCGCTTTCATGAGCAGCGGGGGCAAGTCGACGCTATCATAGTTAACAACAACCACAGATGCTATTCAAAGCACAATTAATGGTTTATTTACGTGGCAAATAGCATCACAACAGGGTATCTTTGCGCTGCGACATATATTCGTTACACTTAAAAAAATACTGCACGAGTAAATGAACAAACGCGTAGTATAATGATATTTGACAAACTCGGTGTTTCCGAAGTTTCATTCCGAATAAACGGACATCAAGAACCATCGGAGGATATTTTGTTGAATTTTGCTCAAAATCATGTGGCTCGTGCGTATCATCGACTGATGTCGTTTATGGGGCGTGATCAAAATGTTGATACTGGTTTACAAATATCACAGCTAGATTTTACAATACTATATCCGATTTATTATTTTTCACTGGAGCATTTGGATTTGTTTAGACAGTCTGTCGTTGACATACATTTTCGAGCTCGCGTTAACAGAAATGTTGGAGATGTTCCTAATTACAGAGCAATCGCCGTTATACTCGGCGATAAAACAATGTTACTTGAAGGTGTTTGTGGCCGCATGAGAGTCGTTGATGCTCCCGTAGAGAATATGCAAGCGCTGATTTAAATCAGCATTTAGAAATCAAATATATATCATAAATGTCATATCATCCTGTTAGTGTCAGTCTAACCCCGGATCAGATTAAACGATTACAATCACCTTTAGCATCACGATGCGAAACAAAAATATCATTAAAACAAGAACAGATGAGCGGCGCAAATAAATTATCGTTGACCGAGCGTCAATTCAAGAGATTCAACGAAGCTAAACACACCAATAAAGGAATACGATTAAATCTTTCCGTGGGTGCAATCAAGGATACTATTAAAACCGGGGGAATATTTCCACTTCTCGCAGCTATCCCAGCATTAATAGCCGCAGCCGCTCCAGCTGTTGGAAAAGCTGCTGCGTTAGGTGCACTTGGGATAGCTGCTGGAATGGCTCTGAAGAAAGCAACAGGAAAAGGATTAAAAAAACAAGACGACGACGAGGTCACGGTCTGAGACCTCCAGGGTCTCGACCAAACAACATTTGGGGAAAAGGATTAAGAATTCCAGGGACTCAACGATAGTTCCACTATCGAATTTTAATTTACTTGATGCTGCTGCGCGATTAAATACAAAAAATTTCAGAGGTGTTTTTATGCGTGATCAATTACCGAAAAATCCAAATCTGTCAGAAACAGGTATTATTAATCTCGATAAAAGCTCTGGTCGTGGCACTCACTGGGTTGCGTACGCGATTGATCCGCGTGGAATTATTTATTTTTATTCGTACGGACTGGCACCACCAAAAGAATTTTTAAAATACGTCGGCAGAGTGCAAAGCACTCCGGTGCAAAGTACTGCACTTCAAAGTATTCCAATCTGGTATTCAACGCTACCAACACAAACATTAACCGACCCGCCGATATGTGGCCGTGAAGCACTAGCAGTACTTGATGCTGTATCAAGATCAACGAAACCACCTCATAAAACTGTACATGAATATACATTAAATAATCGATGATTATATAATGGTAGATATTTACGGAAGATCAGCTAAAACTAAACCTCAACAAACACCAGGTGAAGACTTACTCAAGCAAGTAACAAAACAAATCAATGATGAATTATCTGACATGCTCAATCTTGCCAACGTTGATCCAAACGAACTTGTATTTCAAAACCGTGAAGGAAAATTGAAGACGAGTAATATTTCAATCAACGATATTATTATTCGTAATCGATTATCGCGAGAAGGTCTTGTTGCTGTATATGACAGCGAGGGCAAACTTGTTCCTAGTGTTGTTACTCCGTCGTCGATCTGAAATAGCGTAAGTGAAACGATTGTTAAAAACCGGCGATACAATGAACAGCGTCATTAACATGAATAACAATAAAATTATTAATGTAGGAGAACCGACGGATAATCTCGACTCTGCAACGAGGAAATATGTAGACGATAAGGAAATTCCAGTAACAACTTCGTTGTCGACGATCAATGATGGAATGACCGCATTTAGAACTGAATTTTATAATCACATACAAACGTTTCTGAATTTTCGTAGGAACTTAAACAGAACCATTGAAGATTTTTTTGGAAAACCACCAACCGTTGATATTAAACTCGCCGACGTTAACATGAAATTCAATGATATTCTCAGTGGAATTCCTAATATCGTTCAAAAAACTAACCTGATTAAAATTCCTCACGGACGAGCTAACAATATCGTGTACACGGTATCATCAGGATCATCAACGTGGACATCGCAAAATAACACTATTAAACATACCGCAGAAGTAACCGGTGTGTACAGGTTGTCCTTGTTCAGTTCTGCAAAATTTATAATGTTTACTACATTTTCATGGCGTTATTCAACCGATAATTTTTCTGGGACTGTATCTGTAGTGTTAAAGATACCGAAGAAACGTTTATGCTGGTATCAGATGATAAAAAATTAATCACAGCGTCTTACTGGTGGTGCATAGAATTTGTAGCTGAAACACCTCCGTTGTCTTAGACAACGACTTTAATACAGTATAATGATAGATGTTAACAGATACAGATACGATCAAGTAATAACTTGGCAGAATAAATTAAAAACCATCATCGATAATTAAACAGCAAAAATAAAAAAAATATCTTAGACGTGCGGTTGTCGTTGATATCATGGTTTATTCGGTTTCTACGCTAGTTGCTGGAACCGGCGTAGTATTATAAACTTTGACGATGACTGCGCCGATCGTTGTAACAATCATTGTTTCATCGTCACGTCGATCGCTGGAATATTTAACATAATCGCAAAGTAGATAAATACGTGTACAAATGAAAAATTGAACAGTACACGATGAAATTACATACTGCAACGACCGCATACTCTAAATTATCATTAATGATTTCTTCGTCGCTCAATGATGGAATAATATCTGACGAAGAATTCAATATTATTATAAAGATCTACAATGAAGTATTCGACGACAACGTCGTCAACAATGTTGTGGATGAAAAAATTTCTGACCGCGACGTCAACGACAACGTCAACGACGTCAATGTCGTCGTCGGTGATTTAAAACAATAATAGTATAATAATGTCAACGTTCGATCAGCGATCTCAGGAATTATTACAACAGATCGTCACTAATACTGCTCCGGTAAGAACCACAATGATACCAGCGAGTTCGACTTCGCCCGAATTCAGTATTAATTTTCCAACTGCAATTTCAGCATCCGAGATAGCGTTAGCGCAATTACGGGTTTATTATAGTTGGCCCAACATTAGGTCAAAATCATTCGGTGGACTACAACCGAATAATTCATTAGTATTTGCAATTAAAAATAAACCCGATGGGACTCCTGACTGGCAAGTAGTCAGTGTACCAACGGGCAGTTGTCAAATAGAACAGATCAATGAAGAATTCCAGCGCAGAATTAAATCTATCACAGGAAAAGAATCAAAGATTGTTATTACTGTTCATGAACCAATGCTTTCTTCTGCCATTGAAATATTATCGCCGGATTATCAAGTTGACAATGAAAACACTCAAACACGAACCTATGAGATAAATAGCTTTTATTTTTTCTAACACGAAAAGTGAGGTAACCAATACCATTGTCAGTACCAACTGGTTTTTTTAATCTGCAGTTTCTGATGACACCATCACGAGACGCTTCATAATTCTTGATGATGGGATGTTTAACAAATTCATTTTGCTCCATTTATATATAATACTATTTGTCTAAATGATTATTTTGTAATCTGGCCAGATAATCTTCAGCGGTTTTTATGGGGGATTTATTGTTATATTTTCATATAATAATATCGTTTCAGCTCTCTGTATTTTTAACCACCGCACTTTACACACAACTGGGTTTCTCCTCTGACTCCAACACCGCATCGTAAACACGGTTTTGGTCCTAGACTCCCTCTACGATAGCTTTGCATATGTTGGCCACAAAATTCATTTACGCATGATTTATTACAAGGAAGAGAAAATCCAATCATAAGCCATCTGCATCGGTTGTTTGTTTGAATCATTACATATATAATTAAAGTTTAATTAAACATATATTTGCTTTATAGTATGGAGGAATTTGAAAGATTATCCACAATTGAACCTTCCACCGCAAGATTTGATCTTGACAAATTACCAAAATCTGAATTTAATTTTTCG
This sequence comes from Megalonaias nervosa, assembly GCA_016617855.1. Lineage (NCBI taxonomy): Eukaryota > Metazoa > Mollusca > Bivalvia > Unionida > Unionidae > Megalonaias > Megalonaias nervosa. Next base: position 107,805 of record JAECUM010004818.1, on the reverse strand, counting down.
ATGCAAGATCTGGCTTTGATAAATAGTGATACAACCGATCGTATCCATGAAGATAAAAAAGAATTTCGCAACGATGGTGCGGCTCATACTTGGTCGACATTCAGGATTATGAACGACACCAGCGGTGTTGTTGTTGACACTAGAATGAGTGACGAACGAGGTAAAAATATTATTAACTGTCTCGACAATCAGCGATATATTATTTTAGTAAAATTTATTGTGCAGACAGATGATGATACTTGGATTATTCGTGACAAACGTGAACCCATACGACTTCATACTGGAAATAATACTGTTACATTAAATAACAAATCCAAGCCAGGAATACTGACCGGTATTGATAAACCGTATTATGAACGAGCGTATCCTGTCACGGCGGTTATATATGCGATATATCCGTTAAATGATAAACCTAGTGTTGGAGATCTCAAACCAATGAAATTGTCAAGGAGACTAAACTGTGTAGCTGAGCGAGTTAGGGAACATTTCTCAAAAACAATACGCGGAAACGGTTTAACAGATATAAGACGTATAAAAATGAATGAGTGGGCAGAAACAGTTAAAGATGCCGGAACATTTATCAGCGACGTTGCTAAGCTAGAAAAAAAATTTCCAATAACAGTAAAAACACTAACCGGAGAAATTATATATAAGTCAAAATACCCATCAAGAGGAGCTCCAATAACAATCATTGATCATAATGGACATGCATGGACTGATGCTGTAATAATATTTCCACGAGATAGGATAGTCAGATTTTATGACGATTATATATTCGATGCTATCAGCGATATCAGTAAGAGTGATCCTGTATCTATTTGGTTATTTCAGGGTTCAGAATCCGCATATTACGATCAGTTTGTAAAACCTAACGGAGATATTTACCGTAGGAAATCTCTTCATGAAGAAATGAAGAATCTTGCACAACGCCTTTGGCGTGAATATAATTCTGACAACGTCGAAGTTGAACAATTACTAAATAATTGTTTTACAGTTCCATCAGTTGCTGATCACTTTGCTCAGGAGAAAAATTCATGGAAACGGACACGATCAGAATTCCTTGAAGATGTTCAGAAAAGCTGTGTCGAATACGGACATGGCGGATTATGGAATACCAAATACGATCATCGTAAAGTTATATCCGTTGATATGGTCGCGTGTTATCCTGGAAGTTTTCTTGGATATGGAGAATGTTCTGAATATTTCAAAAGATTCGGACATCCGACACATGAAATGACAAGAGTTGCGATAAATGGACCATTACCTGATTTTGATTTAACTGGATTCGCTTGTGTAAATCATTTAAGTTCCGTAGTAATCTTCATCCGATCGTTTATGCGTGGTTTGGTAGACATTTCTCAGAAAAAAATATTGGGTTCCAACGGTACTGTTGCGGTACATGCTTAATGCGGGAATTTTAATATCGTTGATGGTCAGTGAAGCTATTATATCATATCATCCGCAGAAACAAGTTTGGTTACCACAACAAAAGAAACATTCCCTGACAGATCCAGATGAAGATTGGGATGCAATTAATTATGAAAATAAAGTTGTAAAGATCTCCGTAGAAAAATTATCGGTAAGTTTGCTCAAGGTGGTTCGTATGATCATGAACGACATTGTACAAGATTAATCATGGACGATGCTGAGTTAGATTTTATAATTACTGATACAACGAACAAAGGAACATTTATAAGTAGAAATAATGCTTATTTGTCAGACAGAACCAAACTAGGTACAATAGTAAGTTATATCGATGGTGAGTTACCTCAATTTACTCATTTAAGATCTTCTATGCTCTCTTACGTTTCTATAAATTTATTATCGATGATAAATAGATTTCCTTGTTAAGCTGTCAGAATTGCTACGGATTCATTTTATATAAATAACGAATATGTGGATTTGGTAAAACCGTTACTAGGTAGCGGCGAATGGGGATCATGGAAAATAAAACAAGAAAGTATACTTGACTATTCTGAATCAGCCGACGTTGATATCAAAGAAATATATTACGGTAATGACAATCAAATACCAGTATCAGCATCACCATCTGTATTTGATCCCGTGGCTAGACATAAAACCATTTATCTCAATGGACCTGGAGGTTCTGGTAAAACAACACGTGCCATTGAATTATTTCGGCAGAGTTCTTCAAATTCCGTTGATATGATTGTATTGGCACCTACACACAGACTAGCAAGAGAAATAAAACAACGAGGAGTAAAATCGTGTACATATCATAGTTTCTTCAGATGGTGTGGAGATACATGGACACCTGAGCGAATGGGTGAGAAGTATATACCCAAAATGATCATCTGGGATGAGATTTGTACGGTGTCGTTAGAAACACAAAAAATATTTCTTAATTGGTTACTGACAAAAAATACTGCTGTGATAATGTGTGGCGATCATGGTCAACCACTACGTTTTGTCGGACAATGTCCACACGAGTGGTTAAAATCATTTGTGGATTATTATGAAGAAATAAATGATGATCATAGAGCCATTGATGAATCTCTGAAAGAATTTAAAAGATTAATCAGACTACAGCCAGATAAAATACAATGTGAGATAATGCGTGATATAATTCCAGAAACTCCTGTGAACGATTTTTGGAATTTATGGAGACCAAATGATTTAATAGTTGCGAGTAGAAAAATAGTTCGTGATGAATTGCAAGAGAAATTATTTCTGTTACACAAGGAAAGATTTCCAACGTTACCTGTACCATTACGTTATCGCCCAGCGGATACTCGACGACAGAATATTGAAGTTGAAATTCCGTGAAGAAGTGAAAAACAAAATCTTGTGCTAAATGATATTGTTTTGGTTGATGTTGATGTTGTTGAAAGCGCGTTGAGTATGAATAGCTCACCGTGGAAATTAGGATATGCTATAACAATTCATTCGTCACAAGGACTAACTATTACTGATACAAATATCTCGATTGTCGATGACAGAATCGAGTGGTCAAATTTAGTTTATCTCGCAGTATCTAGAGTCAGGAGAATATCTCAACTGCATAGAGTTGTCATAGACTCCACAGAAAATAATAATCAAACTGCTAGTGTTGAAGTAATAAGAAAAAAATTATCCGGTTATAAGCAATGTGACAAAAAAAAAAATAATCGTGATTTTGATATCGATGTTGAATTTATTATGACCCTAAAACAACAACAGAATAATGTTGTGTAATTTGCAACTGTCACATGTTGTGGAAGTATTCTTGTAATAATCCAAAACAAATTACCGTGGATAGAATTAATAGTGATCTTGGTCATACACGTGATAATGTCACATTGACATGTCTTGAATGCAATCGACGTCGAGGTGCTAGTTTACAAAAGTGAACGCGGTGGTAATTGTGTGTCCTCAGGAATTACTTGTAATTGTTCACGTACAAATCCACGTTAAGGAGCAGTTGAATCTAGATGGCGGGTCTACCCGTAGATCTAACCACGCTAGAAATTTTATATGTGGTCACACTCCAGACAGGATCAGTTGCTCTTTTTTTACCTCCAAGTTCACCAGGTTCATATAAATACCTTACAGTCACATTACCTAACACTGGTTGTTTTGAAAAGTCACGTCGTTGTCCGTAACCATCGCTACGGGGTATATGTTTTTTGTAATTGCATTAATAGGTTTCATAGAAGTTGCACGAGTAATTTCATTATTTAACGCAGCTATCACACTTGGTAATCTTGCAACCCATTCGCGAGATCTTGTATCTGCCTGAATTATTTCCTTCGTATACTGGTATCGAAATAACCGCTCAGCGAGTGTTCGATTAAATCGTTCAACTATCGCCTGATCACGATGAATTTCAGTGTGTCCTCGTCTGATTTTAACGTTATGTTTTTTTCATCAGCGATGATACTGCACCAAGAAATTCTTTGCCAGGATCAACTTGTAGCAGCTGTGGCCATCGTAGACCACCTTGTGGTCCGGATCCTCGTTGATAAATTCGTTCAAACGCAGATGAAACTTCAGTTGCTGTCTCTGTAGACAGTGGTTCTGCTTCTTTATATCTACTTGCAACGTCAACGACAGTTAACGCACATTTGTATATGCGTGGTTTTCGTCCACGTGTTTTAATGGTATCGTGCGCTAAAAACAAAATATCTGCTTGATGAACTTCATTGGTGACGCTGACATCAAAATACGCGTACTGAATTTTTTTAGGCGGACGTAGATAGATTTGCCATATTGCCTGTCGTGCTAACCACGCTGCAGCAACAGCACGTGAAACTTTTGCTGCTTTAGCAAGTTTACTAATTGCTGCTTTGCCCTTCCAATATCCTCTTGGGGAATAATAAATGGACTCCATTATAATAGTTATATAATTAATTACCCAGCCCTTAACATTATTTTACCTTTCATACCAGCTTTTACCAGAAAAGCAGCAAATTTTTCTCGAAGTGATTTATTTTTTACATCATTTATGGCATGAATTAATTTGATATCGGCGAGTTGTCGTTGTTGTAAATCTTTATTTCGATAAGCAATATCATGAACGTAACATGCTTGATCGATTCCATTTACGGGATATTCACCAAGCCGAGGTTGATCTTGATTGTCAAGACGAATATCTAAACGAGTTCCTGGCCCACAATAATTATAACCCGGTAAGTGTTTTTCCCCGGGATATTTCGCCCATGGCAATCCTGGTAATTTTCCCAGCGAAGCAGCAATATCACCTCCTGTCGCTGTGTTTGAAATGAATTTGTATTTTTTTGTGCCACACTTTTCACACTTAGCTGTCAGTGCGCGTTTTTTATTTTTTGTTATTATTTTTGTTAATCCAGTGGTGGACGTGGCTGCCCTGCATCGAACACAATATAAATTCATATTATTTATCATACGGATATAACTGACTTTTCGGCGACACGAAAACAAGAGCCAGTAAAACATCACCCAGCGCTACCGCATTCTATCAGAATGATAATAATAGGTCCATCTGGATCTGGCAAAACGCAATTATTGCTTAATTTGATAATGAGATGGCTCAAGTGGGATAAATTGTACTTAGTAGCACCATCTGTAGATGATCAGCGATGCTATGAAGTACTTAAGGATTTTAATGAAAAAGCAAAGTTGCTAAATGAAGACAGTGACGTTATTTATTTTATTACTGATATTGATGAAGCACCATCTGTAGCTGACCTTGATGGAAATATTAATAATTTAGTAGTATACGATGATGTCATGCTGGACAAACAATCAAATCCAGCTAGGATATTTTCTCGAGGTAGACATAAAAATACAGACGTGATTTATGTTACACAGCGTTATACACAAATTCCAAAAGTGATCAGAGATAACTGTAATATTTTAGTTGTGTTTAACGGAGTTGATAATCATACGCTGCAAAATATTTATTATACTTGGTGTTCAGGGGACATGGATATGATTAAGTTCAAACACTTTTTTTCAAAAGTACAAGCTATTCCGTTTGGTTTTATAACAATAAATTTACATGATCCGAGGTCAAGATATCGTAACGGACTTGATACAATATTTGGATAAAAACCACAGCAGCACAGAGGGTGCGACCAACAAAAGTGACCAACACGTAAACGAATACACGTAAAAATGAAATACAAAAGTCATCATTGATGACTTCGTCATCGGTAACATAATAAGCTAACCCAACAGGGTTACCTACGAGACAAAGTTAGCGGTGCTGGTTTAACGTTATTGACGTTGAGATTTCAACGTCGTACAAAGCTTTATTTTTCATAAATAAAGTCTCAGGCAAATTGGTCTGTTCACTCTCTCTGCTGCTACCTAGGTTTCAACCTAAAGGGTTTATTATAACAACATTTTAATGCAAGTAAGATGAAAAACGTATATTAAAAAGTACATGGACCAGTCTAATGACCACAAATGTTACATTTTTACTGGTTAACTGGGTCACGTTAGCAGAGACTATCACTGAAATTGTACGTTTGATCATTTTAAACACACACACACACACACACACACACACACACAGGTATATAGTGTCAGGGCAAGTAGTGGAAAGTGCCCACATCAATGCTCACCAAAGTACGTACATACATACATACATACATACATACATACATATATGCATGCATGCGTACCTACCTATCTACCTGCATGCATGCATGCATGCATACATACATACATAACATACATACGTACGGATATACGAATCCCTACCTACATACATACATACACACTTATATGTTAATACTAAGCAGAGCCGTCCCTCTGCAAATTAATCCAACACGTTTCGATTGAGAAATAACCTACACAATAATACAGCTATAACACTCAACATGTAAGGGTCATTGGTATTTTCTCAAAAGGGCTGACGACATCTATAATCAATAATGGGTGATAGTCAATATTTCCTTAAGTTCCGTCATAATCATTTTTTTCTATTTGGAGTGAAAGGGGCGTAATCATATTTATTTATCGTTTGTCGTAATAGACGGAAATGCACGAGCTGACCATTTAGCAGAAAGAAGCAATAAAACTCGCTTATATCAGCATAAGAAAAGCATTCACAAGATATCAAAATTGATAGGCATTAATTGGTCCACAATTTTTAAGTTTCTCAAGTGTCATCATGCCTGAGAAAGTCTGAACAACCGTCCGAAAAACAGAGAGCCTAGTGCGACAAAACATAGTGCATTTTGGAAAATCTTTTACAATACCTATCTACCTACCTACTTACATACATGTCAAACAATCAAACAATATTCACGAACAATAACAGGAAGACTATGAATAATATCAGCTATATCTTCAAATGTGCAAATCCGACTATAATGTCACAGTCAACTGTCAAGCGCCTATTAAAATGTCAGAGTCAGCTATCAAGCGTCGATTACAATGTCAGAGGCAACTGTCAAGCGTCGGTTATAATTTCAGAGTCAGCTGTCAGGCGTCGATTACAAACTTTTGTTTGCTAAAAACGAAATATGAAATGAAAACTTTAATATCTTATGCCAGCTGGGGTGGAAGGAGTAATGGTGGCGTTCAGACTGTACTGGAAGTTAGATATAAATGGGAAGAGCATGATTTTTTGTACGTAAGCTTCAAATATGGCATACTAAAGAGAAACAAGAATTTTAATATATATGCCCTTCCCTCACTCTAATAGCAACATAAAAAGTGGTGTTGTTACTTTGGCACCGTGTATGTCAGTGGTAACAGAGAGCTTTCCAAACAAGTCTTAGATGTTCAAAGATGACGATGCACCACCCAATCTGTTAAATGTACAATGGAATGAAATAGATGAAACAATATCCCACTCCTACTGGATTTAAATAGTACTAAACATATATGGTGTGTGATAATGGTTACAAGTAGAAGGTTTGGCCGCATCAAATATAGAGAGGACATGGTCAATGTAGATAACCTATAACTTATAAAGCATGTAAACCAACCAATTACTGCGTATATGGTGAGAAGATTGTGTTCTTCGTGCAAGACTTGGTTATAACAATAGTGCTAAAAATGTTGACTTATTTATTAAACATGTCGTGCAATCATTATTAGGTAGTTGTGGAGGGGCATCTGTTACATCTCTGTTTGTCAGAGTGTAACGATTATGGAGATCAGACAGGCTCTTTTTTGTAAATCTGGATCATCTTTTGCTTGCAACGCATGAGCTGCTACTTCAATACCCTATGGCCTAATTTGTTAAATGTTCAGAGCTGCTCTAGGAAAGGACTAGATTAAATTTGAATCTAGTCAAGCATAGCCTGAGGGAACCCATTTATATAAATTTAGCCAAGCCCAGCCTAAGGGGCTAGAATAATATGAATTTTACCAAGCCTAGCCAAATGGTTTCGAATAATATGAATTTAGTCACAAGCCAGGTTAAGGTCGAGAATAAAATGAGCTTAGCCAATGCCAGCCTAAGGGTACATATTAATATTCAAACTATAGATTTGATTTTGTAAAACTTTCCTCAGGCTGCTTCTTGATTTCAATACTTCGCTTAGAATGTTCCTTCTCTGGGGTACACATTTATAAAAAGGTTCTCCGAGTCAAGTACAAGAATTATATTTGAAACATTTAATGCACCTAGGCTTAAAGTTTCATGTCTTATGACAGGCAGATTTGAGTATGTCTCTGCTTTTATTTTGTTGAAAGTTTATGTTTTGAAACTTGCTGTTGTTGCTGTTTTGTTGGGTTTTTTCGTTTTCGTTTGGATTAATTCAATGCAACCATTTATTGCACGATTAAGCTATATTCCTGTAGAAGTTGAATTCAATAGGAATGATGGCGTCCATATATAGACGTTTTGTAATAATGTAATGTGTCTAATGCGCATGGCGTCTCTGCTGCCGTGTAATGTTCTAAACATCGGAAAACGTCATACATAAAAAGTGTGACATTTACTGGTAGTTCTGGAATTGCAAGTTTGCCATTTGAATGGTCCATTTAGTACTGGTTTTTGTATAAGATTTCTGACTTATGATGTAAGATTTTGTTTTCGGAAAACATTGTATTAATAGGCTGCTCAATGAGGTTTATGATCCGTATTGGTAACTAGTTAATGCATGCTTATATATATATATATATATATATATATATATATATATATATATATATATATATATATGTATATGTATATATATATATAATATGTATAGCATGTACGCTGTATCAATGATACACGACGAGATGTATAAAGTTTTCATTAAATGGAAAAGAGGCTTGCCGAGTTTCTTTTTAACGAAAAATTTATACAACGAGTGGTGTATCATTGATTCAGCGTACATACTACACAGATATTTTATATATATATTACATACAAATACATATAGTTGCCCTTTGAACGGAGTTGAGATTAACTACAGGCAGCCGTGTATTGACCGAGTGAACTCCTCACATCAGCCGAGTGTGTCCTCTACAAAATGCAGTTCTATGCCTTTTGTGGCTATTCACAATCTCCTTTGCATATTGATAAGTTGATTGTTTTGTTATTTTAGTTTTTATTTTTCTTAACATTGATTAAATCAATATAATACACACTTACGATTTAAACATGAAAGATGGTTTTAATGATGAAAGTAGAGCACTAAAATCGCTTGGTTAGCTACGCCATTCACTTGAACGCTTAGCCATCAGGTACCGGCGCATGGAAATTAATGTTGAATAGAAACTAAGCGAAATGATGAACCAAGAAGAGGTAATTAAAATATTTTAATATATTTACAGTTGATTTAATTCACTATTCTGCTTTACTAACAGTACCACTGACCATAAAACTCTCTCTCTCCCTCTCGTCGACATGACTTTAAATCTCTCTCTCTTCTCTCTTCTCTCTCTCTCTCTCTCTCTCTCTCTCGTCCTTTGGTCGGTTTGACTTAACTTTTGTCATCATTCATAAGTCCAGAGACATCATGGGATAACACAAACAAAAATCCTATACGCTCGTCGTTTCATAGATTTTAGCCCGTATCTTGCTACGATGGTTCAGAGAGAGAGAGAGAGAGAGAGAGGAGGGCCTTTGGACATTTTCATATTTAATTAATAGTAATCGATTTTTAGAACAATATATGTTTATGAAACAACCCCTCCCATTAAATACATCACGATAGGTGTTCCACGTAATTGAGGAATTTACTGTATAATGTCGACATGGTTTGCAACTTTGTATCATTGATAAACACTGCTGATAAATCCCAAGGAAAGTGCACACATATCATTACGACGATCCATATTCTTGTAGGTTACTTGGTGTAATTTCTATTTCAAGGTTTTAATCCAACCCAAATTCCTTTTCTCCCTCACTCCACATTTCTGCATGCGAGGGGAGGGGGAACAGAAAGCAGAAAGGATTGCGAAGTAAATGTGTACTATATTAAATTCATTTGGAAAACGGGGATTATTACTACTTTTTATCGTTATTTTTATACATCACTAATGATTACTGTGTGGAAATTCATCATTGATCTAAAGTCAACTGCAGAAGGTCGCGAGAATGTTCAATGTTTATATATGCGTATTATTGCGCCATGGGATGATCACAATTTGATATTCCAATAGTACTGGTATATCAAATTGCTTTATACCAACACTTTAAAAGCCATGCTTTTTATGTATGTGGTATATATATATATATATATATATATATATATATATATATATATATATATATATATATATATATATATATATATATATATATAATTTCTGCAAGGATTATTACATTTGCGCACTTTCTGGACTGAAATATTTTGTCGGAAGTGAGGACACACACATTTATCAGCGCCGATGTAGGGTTATCTTTATCATTATTCAGTTACTGTATATATACTGATTCTTTTTAATTTATTTACAGACTATTGGTTAAGGAGCAGATGGATTACAGTCGATTGAATTTTGCATGGAGCATATTAACGAAGAATATGGACATTCAAGTATTTTATCCGTCCACGGTTTTCCCTTTGTGTTTTTAGCATGTGTTCTCTTGAAATATCTCTCCTCGAATCGGGTATTTGATTAATGCTCAAGAGAATATGTGTGCATTTTGTTACATTGTTTACATCTGTTAAACATTTGTCCAAAGCCATAAGAATCAACTAAATTTAGTTTATACAAGAAGTACTGGACTATAGAGGGAGTTTTGAAACACTTGAACACTTTCAACAGATTACATTTTCTTGATACTGTATCTTAAAAAAATAAAGACCCACATTTTGATGTAATTTTTCTTTCTTTTCTGTTGATTTGTTTTGTGTTTTCTTCATTCACAACGCGTTGTAACTGGGTTTTACAGAAATAAAAATCCACATGAGATTTCTAGTCCCTTTACCTATAATTGGAGCTGATAAAATCGTGTCATCAATTTAAAAAAATGCATTGCTTTATTTACCATGTTTACAAATTTCTACTACGGACTTTAGGTCAGATTTTCCACAATGATAGTTTTGTTTCTGCTAGACAATTTAACTGCCACATTTAATGCAAAATGACAAAATGGACGACCCATCAGAGAAAACGTTTGCTGTTTATTAAGACTCATTAACTATTAGGTTCTATATATTTTATAGGAGGAATTGATAAACCTTAAAAAGATAAAATCAGACTGTTTGCTATTATTCGCTTCAACAATACCATTCACAATGGTATGCATGCTTGTTTGAAATAACTGATTTTAAAACACATCTTATGCAAATATTCTCACCACATTTTCAAAACTTCATGCTCTAATAATAGCATATAAGGACATGTTGAACCTAATTAATTGATCAAGCTTGCCTCGTACATAGTGCCGTAGTGAACTAAAAGGTTTGATCAAAGCTTTCCTCGTACATGGTGCTGTAGTGTATTATGACCGTGCGTAGAGACAGATAAAACTGGGTGAGTCTTGGCACATAGTGAAGTTTTTTTAAAAAGACGAACCTTTTCTTGTGAATGCGTTAGTCGAAGTATCGAATTAACATTGGTAATTACTAGCACAGAGTACTATTATCACACTATCACGTTGAATACAACAATACAAAAATAACAAATCAAACATTTCTAGCGCATTTTTGCAACTATTGAAGCAACAGTGTTAATTGCCGGCGCAGTGTAATTTACACCGACCAACCAGTTAATAACGAAGCGATATCACTAAAAGTAATGTTCGAAAATTGATATCGTACCAATCCAGCACGCCAACCCACTTGTATAAAAGTCCGACAACACTAAATACACAAAACTTCATCCGACTGGTTTAGAGGATATTATTTCACACATTAGACCATTATTAGCGCATAAGGATCAGGTTTGTTATTTCCCAAACTAGAACATTTCTAGCTCAGTAAGATTAAAACTGCTATTATGATTCAACAGTAAGCATTTCTAGGCCGAATATTAATACTTCACGACATGCAGTACAAAACACAAAATTTAAACCCAATACAAAGAACTATTCCTATCTCCAATTACTAAATACGTGTACCTAAAACTTCCAGATAAATGGAGATGTTACAAAACTATGGAGGGTTTATTTTACCAAACTAATCCATGCTGTCATAAAGTCTTGTGAATACACTATGACGTCTGCTCCAAGAAACTGGCTAATAACCCAGGTTGAGAAATATCTTCCCAATACCGACTTCCAATAATCAACAAATAGTCACTAAAATATAACAAAGCTATACAATGAGAGGTAAATATGAAATGTCATTCCCTAGGTTAATTACAATATTAAATCCCTGTCGTGTGCCTTTTTCCTGCCAATGACCTTGACCTTGGAGCAAAGATACCTGCCATCTTATTGATAAAAGGTAGGCTGAGTAAACTTTCATCAAAATGTTTGAAGTGGTCAAATGTGACAGCATGGACAAGACAGCAGGCACTTGTTTTTGACATTAATTCCTTTCAGGTAAGGAGCATCATCTGCACACAAGGGTGCCCGCAGAATTATTTTCGGGGATGGTCAGATATTAGGTTTAGGTCAAAACATGTTAAGAGGTGAAATCGGGGGAGGGGAGTACCCTCTCTTGCCCCTATATGCGGGTGCCCATGTCTGCACATATTAAGAATGAAACTCTTTTCTTTTACCACAATAGGTATTTGCCAATTGTAATTGCATCATTTATTGGATAACACTTAAACAGAATTGGCAGGCGAAACTGGTCGTATATTGAAGTGCCAGGCCTAGTTATTTCCGGCATTAGCGTGTCACTGGCAGCTGAAATATTCTGTGACAGGAAGTTTCAGTAACATATTACATATAATTTGTACACGTTTTTATCCTAATATGCATACCAATATGTTTTCTTCTCATGTGGCTACATCATACCTCTAAAACATTCAGCCATAATATTAAGACGAAACAGCCCATTTCTCACTCTAAAGGTTTACAAAGTTATTATTTTCTTATGTTTATCAGCATTCCATGTCTGAAATATGACATGACACTGGATTGAACTTTACTATTACGCCTTTAAAAATACCATGACTTACAACTGTCCAGTACAATCAGTATACAGACGACAGATAAACCTCAAACTGCAATTAAAACATGCCAATATCTTGTATTGAAAATTTTTGTCTTAAAATATTTCCTTTCACGTTGGAATCGTTAAATATAATATGATTATTGTTTCTTTTCATGCTGCAGGTAAGTTAATAAAAAAGACAAATTATTACTTGAACTAAGCCAAATGAATTCAATTTAGGATTTATTATGAAGAGTAAATCTTAAGATAACCAACAACTAGAAACTATTTTGAAACCACCAAACAGTTTGATCACAATAATTATTGTATCATTTCCTATATAAAAGGTATAGATTCTAGATCCTTTCTTTTCTACTTTTTCTTCTTTTCTCCCATTATCGTCTTTAAATATTGCCATTGTATTATGTTGGATACTAATTTTGTATGAATGCCAACCATCTTAAGCCTTTTCTGCTGTAAAAAATGTTCTTGTACGTGAAAGGCATAATTATTTGTTACATTTTAGCCAATCAAAATGTTTGCAAACCAAATATGTTATAACGATTATTTTGACCATTATATGTTTGTTTTTCTCAGTCTTTGTATGGTGTTGTAAACACAGTATTTAATTGTTGCCCAGTCTCTATTTATAATGATTTGTTCTATCCCCAAAGCCTTCCCGCAGTTCTTTTTCCCTGGTACTTTCAGAAGTCTGAAAAACGTTTCAAAATTACGCTGTATTGCAGCATGTTCATCGTTTGTCCAGAGAACTCTTTTTTGTCACCAAGCATTTTTTGTCCTGAAATGTATTGAACATGAAATTTTTTATAGTAATGTTCATGCTGTCTACTGCAAATGAAAGTCTCATCCTAAGATATCTGAAAATGAATTGCAAGAAAAATACGTGTGCTTGCCTAAGTGTTGTATTTCAGCACGTATATCATTTTCAGGCTGAAGATCTTCATGTTGATCCATACCATTGTCCTCACCACTTGGAGAGAAGATTAACTCTTTTCTATTCTTTCTGTACACTTCAAATAAAATCAGTACTGTGTAACTTCAAACTTTAGAAATAAATATACTGTTGATAGGACTATTTTATTCATTTAACGCTTTCCCCATATATAACTTTCAACAGTGTAGGTCTCAACACTATGGACACAAACCGTGCTTTTATAATTCACACAGACCTGCTACAAAGATTATTTCCTGAAAGGTTTCAAAACTCTTCATTATATTACATTTTGATATTCCTGCTCTACACCATAAATCAAACCAGACAGTGCAGACTATGGAAATCAACACACCGTTCATTTATTGCTTCCTTAAGATATATTTAAACAATGTATCAACACGGTGAACACCGTGTCCACCAGCCAAGCTTTCAGAATTCACATAGACACATTTGTAAGAAAGATTATGTCCAATTAATTAAAATATAACCTATTTCAATTATATTTTCACTGTCCTTGTAATTTTAATGGAACACTATTGCGTCATTTAAATGATTAGAAATTGTGCAACCTTTTTACAAGTACTGATTGTTATCAGTTAAGCCATCTGCCTAGTTCTTGTGACAAAATGAGTTCTATCAAGTATTAGTAGATGATCTTTCAGATGCAAGAAATGCACAACCGTTTCTTTATGTATTCGCAAAAAAAAAAATAATACCTTCAACAAATATACTTAGGAGATGATAAAAGAATGTACTTGAAATGTTGTAGCAGCCACAACAGTTTTAACGTCAAGCGTAAACTCGTCTAAGAAATAGTCTAAACATAAACAATTGCGGATCCTAAACGATGGACCATTGAAGCAGGAAAGATTTATCACAGTTTCTTTTCCTAAGGCGTGTTATTTAAATATCATGAAAGACACATGAAATGTGGAGAACTTTGTTGCATTTACAACCAACGTTCTATGATTATTTTGTTCATTTAATGCATTCTCAAGATAGATATATTTCAACAAGGCTTGTATTAACACTGTGGACAGTGTCCACAAATCATGCCTTTAGAATTTACGCATAGACAAACTTGTAATAAAGAGTATGTCCAATGTTTCTATTACACTTTCACTATCCATCTTCTACACCTTTAATAAAAATGTATTGAGTCATTGAAATGATAAGAAATCGTGCACCTTTTCACGACTACTGGAAGCTTGTTATTCAAAGAAATAACTCCTATCAATTAAGCCATCTGCTCAGTTCTTGTAACAAAATGAGTTCTATCAAATATCAGTAGATTGTCTTTCAGATGCATGATCTGCACAACTGCATAATACCTTCAACAAATATATTTAGTAGAAAACAAAACGAATACATTTAAATTCTTTGGCACCCACCATTGTTAGTTTTTAGTATAAAACAATGTAAGAATAAATAAAGATGTAGTCTGAATATTCACAAATGCTGATATTGATCGAGGGACCATTGATGTAGTAAAGATCCATCACACTTTCTTGTCCGAAGGCAATTAATTTAAATATCACGAAAGATGCATGAGATGAGGAGAGCTCGTTTAGCTTACAACCGATGTGAAGATTTTGGACGTGTACAAAGCGATTTTTTTTTGTTATGCTAGGAATTACCAATTATGTAAGTGAAATTGAAGAAATCAGTAGAAATGCATCCTGAGGAGGATATCCAATGAAGGATGTTGCTAATGGTTTAAACAGCGAATGTTATTCATACTGTGTCAATTGTGGTTTCTAAATATATCATGCTTCCACAATGAATGTACATCATTGTGGAGACTGTGTCCACAAACCATACTTATAAAGTTCACACAAACAATTAAGAAAGGTTTCTTGGGGTGAAGATTAATTACATTGTTGCTATTTTTTCTGCACACTTTCAATGAAATAAGTTCCATATAACTTCCCGCTTTAGAAGTATATTAACCGTTTTCGCAATTATTTTATTCATGTAATGCCTTCCCAAAATATATTTTTCAACAATGCGTGTATCAACACAGTGGGCACAGTATTCACAAACCATGCTTTTTGAATTCACACAGAATTGCTGCAAATATTATTTAAAGAAATGTTTTATAAATCTACTTTATATTACATTCAGATATTCATGCTCTACACTTTAAATCAAACCTGTACTGTGTAACTGCAAGACTTTCAGATATCAATAGACAGATTATGACACTTTTATTCATTTAATGCTTTCAGAAAATGTACATACATTTCAACATGCGTGCACCAACACTGGACAGTGTCCACAAACCATGCTTTTAGAATTCACGCACTGAAAATTTTTTAAGAAAGGGTATGTCCAATGAATTTAAAAATGACCGGTTTTTCTTATCTTTTCTCTATCCTTCCTGTATATTTTAATCAGATTCGCACTGAGGCATTTAAATGATCAGAAATCATGAGCCTTTTCTACTTCTACTGGTAGTTAGTTATTCAAATGAAATAATTCCTAAGAATTAAGCCAGCTGCTCAATTCTTGAGACAAAACCAGTTCTGTCAAATATGAGTAGATTATCTCTCAGATGCATGAAATGCACAACCGTGTGTCTTGATGTATTTGCAAAAAGATACTACCGTCAAGGAATACATTTAGAAGAAGACAAGAGAATCCATTTGAATTCTTTTGGCAGCGACCACAGTTTCAATTTCAAGCGTGAAATCATTTCAGATGTAGTCTGAATATACAGAAATGATGATATTAATCGAGGGACCATTAAAGATCCATCACAGTTTCTTGTCCTAAGGCAAATTATTTAAATATCATGCAAGATGCATGAAATGGGGAGAGCTCGTTTGGCTTACAAAATATGTAAAGATTTTGGACAACGTGTTCAAACAGATTATTTTTATGTCATTTAGGAATTGTCAATTGGGGAGGTGAAATTGAATAAAAACATAGGAATGTATTCTGAGGAGGATATCCAGTGGAGTGTTTCTATTACTCCTCTTTCCTTAAATGTGAGGCTTCCGCAGCCTATTTGCCAACAGTAGTTACTAACTTACTGAGGTTAGCTTCTGTAATCCCGATGATTCCCATGCATTCTCGTACTTCGAGGACAAGATGTCCGGGATGGAAAATACATTCACGTTTATCATTATCAAAATAATTTTGTTGTTATTTCTAGTATTGCAAGATTTCTATGAGTAATGTCATGGTTGCTTAAGTTCTAGACCCTGCATTTCGGAAGGAAAATAATTAATTCATTAATCAACTTCCAAGCTATCATTGTTCAGTCCAGCCTGCTACAAGCAACATCTCCATTCCAATAATAGAAAAGTGCTTGCTAATTATTGATAATGTACATCACCGGTGGACATCTTGTTTAAACAAATAGCTAATGGTCACACCTTTCTCCAGAAATAAAAATGAATCCTTGTGTCCAAGTTGTCGACTTCAATCATTCCATTTAAAGACATGACAATGAACACTAGAAATATTAAGGGACGGTCAGAATAAGAATAAAAAGAGAAAGAACGTGAATTGTATATTTTTGTCTTTTGCTCTGCGTATTCACAAAAGACTGGAATTCATATCCATACTTTATGTGTGGTTCATTGCAATTGTGACAAATGTATTCAAGAGTCTTTATTGTGTCACTGTCCAAGTTGTAGCTTGATTCCAGAAGGGCGCAAAAAGGACCATTCAGCTTGGAACGACAGATGTCTTTATGTCTTTGAAAATAGTTTTATATATGTGTTGTTGACTGCATTAAACTCTTGTATGTTATGTACGTCTAACACAAGTTTCTATAATAATTTTCTTACTTGGAAGTAACCGCCAAATTAATAGATTGATTTGAATAATTTTCATATTAATTGGTTTATTAAGTTACATGATGATATTCTAGAGCCAGTTGATGCCTTCCTTGGTGCGAAATTTATGTGATGTTCCTCAATTTCCTTATACATGCAATAGATATTACACGCATTCTGGTGCTATGTAGGGTATATGTATCATATTTGGAAGTATTTCATATTATAACAAACATGGGTGGGGAGTTGATTTGTAAATATCTCCCTATTTATTGTCTTCTTAGATTTTAGCGATTATTTCTTTGATTATAGGTTGTCGGTGGCATGAAAGTATTTCTCAAAACTAGTAATTCGTCATTTTTAGGAGCAGACGTTATAATGTATATTCTTCGCGAGACTTGATGGTAGCATAGACTGATTTCCTAAAATTAAATATCCCTAATATCTTAGCATAAGGAAGTTCCTTGATATTTTCAGGTACAGGTATTTACTAATATTCGGCTTGGAAAAGCCTACTAATGGGCCATGCAATTGTAAAGAAAGAGAAACCATGCAATCTGAAATTAGGATCTAGTGAGTGTTTGGGTGTTGGCTGATTCTAGAAATTATATCCTGCACTTGTGCGTTTAAGAACCCTACAGAAGAGAACGACTGTTTTCTTGACGTCCATGGAAATAGCGGATACAGTGACATCAAGCCAGACTCACAGAAGTGTTGTTTGATTCGCTCGGTAGTGAGAACCATTGCTAGTTATAGTTATGTAATGAGGATATATACTACATTTGCGCATACACTTAGACAATCTCTGGTCAGTTAGCACTTGCATTTACACAGAAGATTCCAAGACACTTCCAGATAAAATACGAAGCCTGGTACTTGGCTTCATAAACATTACACTGAATGAATCAGCTTTATTACTAAATTAATTTCTTACTGAAATCAAAGCAATAATAGTGTTTCGAGCTATCCGAGGGTAGGAATTTTTTTTTCTAAATGTCCCAGCCCTACCTATCCGAAAATCATTCGTTGGTCCCTTATTCGCGTGACAATCGTGGATGTAAAGTAATTGTGGTGTGAGTTCCTTTATTAAATGATCAACTGCTCGTATAACACTAATGCCATACTCAAATGATGGTCACTTAAAGTTTCAGTTCAGAACCATTTTGTACTTTATATTATTCATAAAATGCATACTACTGGTCAGGAGTTATACAGTTAGTTGGATATGTTGCGTATCAGCATGACTCGGTAAAACTTGAAACCTCCGTGTCGTAGTGTCATATGAGGAATGCAAATCTTCCATCATATTTCTCGAGCAACACACTTGTTCGGGCGACCTTTGCATCCTTAAATATCAGTTTCAGTATGATGTTTTCTACCTTTATTGCTACTACGTCCTTACTTTGTTATTCAGTGTATCAATCTTACCATGTCTAGACATTATGACAATGAGGCAGGTATTCATGATCTAACATGATGTACAAAGTTTAAACCTTTTTATTTTATTTTTCTCCGTTGGCTTAAAATGTACAAAACCTACAAATTCGACCGAATAATCGCTAGTTTTATTTCTGAAAAACCAGCTTTGTTCTCTTTTTTCTCTTATTGTTATTATTACCAATATAGTTGTTGCTGCTTGTGTTGTTGTTCTTTGTTAAATGTGGTTCATTATGCGCATTATGTCTTTAAATTATATGCTTACAAACACGAATTATCCTTTGAAATATGTTACCCCTATACTGATTAATACTTCATCTTTATGAAAATTATGATTGCGTCTTCATTAGATAAATCAAGATCTCGTAGTGAGAGAAACAACGATTTTCAGTGTAGAATTCCTACAGTTTGAAATATCTGCTAATATTAATATATCTGCATATTCTTTTTATAAACTAACACGAAGATTAACAGATAATATTATCAAAGATATTTACACGGACGGTTTGGATAGTGGACCATTGCATTCATATCGCACGGATTTGCTAACGATATGGAACCTACACAAACCCATCCATGATACCCCAAACCATAACCAAGTCCAATTTGGCATATATAAAGTAGACCCATTTAAACGATAAGAAAATCAAACAGACGGATCTATTTCTGAATCCATATAAATAATATTATACTAGCCCATGTGTATTGTTAAAAGTGCATTTAGGCCAACAAAACAAACAAATTCGTCTTAACACAGGGATATATCATTTCATAGGATGCGGTACGTGCAGTCTAACTTCCCATGAATCACTGCCTGGTATCGTTTGGGTCTAGGTCAACGATTTATTACTTTAAAGTGTCATTAAATTCAAGAAGCCAGTGTGAGAATGATTTTTAAGTGTGTCGCCAATAAAGTATGCAAAATACTTTTGCTTTGTATGACTCAGTCTTCAATTATGTAAATATAGTTTGATATTTCCAGAGGAGGTAAATTTAATTGAAGCATAAACCGCTCAGTTAACATACTGACATTGAACGTAACTTTTAGTTTACCCCTTTTAAAGCAAAGTGCATTAACGTAAGCAACAAAGGACCACTTAATATTTGAATCAAGCGGGTAATAAGAATGGAAGGCACTGGATGATTATGGAGTGTTGGGGCGAAATAAATATCTGCTTATTACGATGCCTGCTATATGATTGATAATGCTCGGGGTAATTGGGGAATGGTAGGGCAAAATAACTATTAACGTTTTATGATGAGAGCTATATGTTTAATTGAGCACTAGGTAGCTGGGACATGGTAGGGAGACATACCATTTTGCTTGCTATGATACCAGATGTATGTTCAATAGAACACGGGGTGATTTGGAAATGGTATGGCGAAATAAATATTAGTTTGTTATGAAGACGGCTAAATGTTTAATAGAGTATGGGTGAGTGGAGAGTGGTAGGCGAAATAACTATTAGCGTGTTATGATGCTAGATATCTGTTTCATAGAGCACGGTGACATTGGGGAATGGTAATGCGAAATAAATATCTTCATCTTAAGATGTCAGCTATATGTTTAATAGAACATTGGGCGATAGAAGAATGGTAGGTTTAAATAACTATTAGCTTCTTATGATGACAACATATGTTGCTAGTAAACTAATTTGCTTTTAATTTCATCCTAGGCCGTGAATTACCGTAGGCCGTGAGTTACCGTAGGACGTGAATTACTGTAGACCGTGAATTACTGTAGACCCTGATTTACTGTAGATCATGAATTACTGTAGGCTGTGAATTACTGTAGACAGTGAATTAATGTAGATCGCAAATTACATTATACCGCGAATTACTGTAGGCTGTGAATTATTGGATTTTGTTTGTGAAATAATTATGATAGTTGACTGGAGTGGAATAGGATAAATATTTTCTCTACCTCGTCGGTAAGATAATAACCAAGAAAGTTCAGCTATTTTAGCTGCTTGCATGGTGTAATGGTAAGAATGGCCGCTACACCTATAAACGAACCAAATGTAAGTCCAATACCGAGCATTCTTTCTTCCAAAGTTTAGAGTGTTGTTTTGCCTCGAATTACGAAAGACATTTATGTTACTACTGACATTTATTGTGCGAATATACACAAAACATAACAGAACATAAACTATAAAACACTGACATTATTGTCAGGCATACGGTAAGAAATCTCATGTCAGCCTGCTCAATATATTACCAGCAAATACATTTGAGCATCAAATATAATAACAATTTGCTTCAAAGGAGTGAATAACTAATATATATATATATATATATATATATATATATATATATATATATATATATATATATATCATCTCGAGGGTGGAAAGCTCAAATATTTTCACTCATTCGATCAAATATACCCGTTGTTCACTAGTGTCAAGCAAATCTCTTCTCTACGTCTTATGTTCATGATGAAATGTAGAGGGCAGTATGGTTTGTAACATTTGTACCATGATTGATCTTCTCCAGTTACTTACATAAACAATGCATCATCGTTCAGTGTACCAATAAAACCAAGTGTATACAGTGACAATGCATCGTCTTGTAGCGTACCAATAAACTCATTTGTATACAGAAACAATACATCATATTGTAGTGTACTAATAAACTCATTTGTATATTTGTAGAGAACAGGTGATATTTTGAAGTTAAGTGGGCAGTTTCCTATTCGCCTGTAAGTTTGTCTCAAATATCATTACTACGTAACGTTGTTTATATGTATCTCTGTAATTAATGGATTAGTGGTCTTGAGAGAGTATGATGTCCATCGATATTGAGATTCAGCAAAAGGGTGGGGGTAGTCAGGTGGCTAACTGAGTCAGCCTAGCTCAATTACAATGCCCATGTACTGTAGGTATTATAAGGAAGTGGCTATAGAATAAGCAGCCCACGGAACAAAATGTATGGATATTGAAAATGTATTCCTTTTGTTATTGCTTGCATGGTTAGTTTTTTATGATGGCCTGCTTCTTGCTTCCTAGTACCAGTCAAGGGATGGATGGAAGAAGACAAGGTAAACAACGGGGTTATACTCAGCCCAATCGATTTATAATCGGTGCCGATCTTATACTATGTTGGAATTTATGTCAGACACCGACAATGAAAAATATTGCCAGGGATTTCGGAAGCCGAGCCTGTACCATGATGCCAGTGATCTCAGACGCCGATCGTGTACCATGATGGCATTGATCCCAGATGTCAGTTATACACTTTGCTGACATTGATATCAGACGCCATTCAAGTACGGCGTTGATAGTAATCTCAGACACCAACATGCACAAATCTTGGCAGTAATCTCAAATAATATTCATGCACCATATTGACAGTGATCTCAAATGCTTATCGTGTATCATGTTGACAGCGATCTCAGACGACGGTTATGGAATATGTTGAAAAAAACAATAATAGGAACTCTAGCATTCTCTCGTAGAGTCCAGAGTTAGCACTTTCCGTTCTGTTTGGTGTATATTTGTAATTCTCTATAATTAATACTATAATTAAACCTATATAGCTCGATTTCTTTCGTCGAAATCCGGAATGACTGGATATAGATGAACATTAATTACTAGTTCGCCATGCTAGTGTATCTGATATGCACGATTGCATATACCACTGACTTAGAAGCATCATTTTTTGTGATGTTCTTCGTGGTAATGGTATATGGAGTGAAGTGCTGCGTGCAGGCAAGACAATGGGTACCGTTTTGCTAGCAGACCTGGGTTCGAATCTCCGTACAGACAAATTAAAATTTCTCTAACTTGTATGATAGTATCTTAATGCAAATTTAATGTATCTAAGTCAACAGTCCGATTGTAATAGATGTATTTTTCAAAGTCACTTGACCGATTGTAATAGTCACCAGCCCGATTCTGACAGGTGTATGTGTGTCAAATTCACAAGGGCGATTCTGATATATGAATTTTTCGAAGTCACCACTCCGATTCTGATAGATGAATTTTTCGATGTCACCAGGCCGATTCTGATAGATGCATGTTTCAAATTCACCAGGCCGATTCTGATTCCTAGTTAAAACATGACATCAAGCTGCTACTTGTATAATGTTAAATATGTCGTCCATGATATTCGCCTACCGACCAACATTAGCCCATCCTCGCTCATTTCAGGCTACCTACTAACATTTAGCCCATGCTCAGTGATATCGGTCTACCTGCCAACATGTAGCCCGTGCTCAGGTAGTATGGGTTGGTGACGAGAAGGGTGCTGGTTCAAATCCTGAAAACGTTTAACTGAAGCATCGAGTTGTTTGTGTCAGATTGGAGTAATGTATTGCTAGTGTCAGACTGGAGACATTAATTGCTAGTGTCGGATTCCAGCAACACAATGCTAGTGCCAGATTTGAGAATTGTACTTCAAGTGTCATATCAGAGCAAGGTATGACATGTGTCAGATTTATGCAACGTATTGCTAGTGTAAGATTGGAGAATTTTACTTATAGTGTCAAATCGAAGCAATGTCATATTATAACAGCGTTCTTCTGGTGTCTTTGATCATAGCAAAGCATTGTTAGTGTCAGATTGTCAGGGACAAACTTACATTATAATAGGGAGAGTCCCGGATCCATTAGTTTTGAATGTTAGTTTTTGCCAGATAATAGGTTTATTCCTAAAATAGGACCAATATCGCATTTTCAGTAAAGACCTGGATAATTGCCATGACATGGCTGTTTTGCTGTAGTGTCTATTCTCACCAGTACATCTATAATGGTTTTAGAATGGCACATCATGGTGTCGACTTTTCTTTCTCATTTTGTTGTCGTTCTCACGCTGATAGGAAACGAAACAGCACTTTTCCAGTTTTTAGTTACAGTTTTATATATATATATATATATATATATATATATATATATATATATATATATATATATATATATATATATATAGTTTCTAAACCCTTTTAATATTGCCATCATCCATGAGATGAATAAGTTTAAAGCTAAGTTAATTCATGCTAGAACAAGAGCGCTTGCCTATTTTACATTGGATCAAGTTCATAATCAATGAAACACACTCACTGCTTTGACTTTCGGGTCAAGGTCACAGTCAGAAACCACTTCAACTAATGTTTTGTTTGAAATGTTAACAGTTCCTAATGTTTTTTAAACTCTTTGACTGATTACCTCCTTAATTTTGACAGGATTGTGACGTCGGAGTCATGGTTTTTTTTATACATTATGAAGCAACAAAATCGTCACCTAATTCTCATTTGTCCGTTTGCAATTTTATCAGAAATGGGTCATTTTACAAATGGGATTAAAACATTTTGATATTTTGATATATACAATGCATGGATGTGTGAATAGACCTGGGCAACACAATATGTCTGTTTCACGGGATATGTGATTTATGATGTATATGTGAATTATATGTGATTTATTTTTATTTATTTGTGGTTTATGATGTATAAAATGCATGGATTCATGCATGTATCTAAAAAACAAAATATGCAAGGATCTTAACCTTTGTTTCCCTTGTCTTAGAGGTTCCTTTCTTAGGTATTGTAGACATTCTGTGTGTCTCTTGGCTTAGAGGTTCCTTTCTTAGGTATTGTGGACATTCTGTGTGTCTCTTGGCTTAGATTAGGTTCCTTTCCTAGGAATTGTGGACATTCTATGTGTCTCTTTTCTTAGAAGTTCCTTTCTTAGGTAGTGTGGACATTCTGTGTGTCTCTTGTCTTAGAGGTTCCTTTCATAGGTATTGTGGATTTTATGTGTGTCTCTTGTCTTAGAGGTTCTTTTCATAGGTATTGTGGATATTCTGGAGCCCAATGTCCTTTTTCTTTACATGTATCTTGACTTTTAGCTCCATCGATATAGTCAGAAGTCTTGTGGAAGTGTACATACCAATTACTATATAAATCACTGACAAGAAGTGTGATATGTTCAGTGTCTTCCATCTTCAAAGACTGAACTGAATGCATGCATTTTCCTAGGTAGAATGGTGTCTTTACTTATAACGATATAGTGTACACTCTAGTCGAGTTAAATTTATAGGGCGAGAGTGTGTATCATAGTGAAATTAAATTTTGAATCATCATCGAAAGATAAACCTTATTCGAAGAGAAATCAGAAGTAGCCAAGAGACGAAATTCAATGTCGACTAAAATGCTCAGAGACGTATTATCACATGTTCACTCTAAATATTTTGAAGAAGGCGTAAGTGATCATAAGCCAATACAACCTAACTCCACTACAAGACTGGGATATTCATTGAATTGCAAAGTGCTCACTGGAGTAAAATATTTTGGAGACTATTGTTAACTATTCAAAACCGAAAAGGACAAAACTAGCCCAAACCAATAGTCTTTCGGTAGCCCCTGAAGATTATTTTTTCATTCGAGCTACCATAAAAGACTTCCAGAAACTTTAGAGTGACGGCTTACACTTACACAATCAGATTAAAAGAGTTCACGTCTCACGTTCCAGCAGAGAAAACAAATGTTCACATTGATACAGGAATTGAAGCTACAACACCAAGCTCAACATCACTGGCGTTTGGGACTTTCCATTACTCACTACAGTTTGAAGTCGTCACCTGAAGAATCAAAATCTTCCAAAATCTGAGAACCAATTGAACACGCCAAAGATCCAATGACAAGATTGATATGATCGATGGGAAGAGCCACTCCTCGCCTATCACACGCTCACCAGCAAAGGTAGCGGACGGCGCAGTGTTTTATCGGTGTAGCAACTTCGGAGTATCAAATGAAGAATCGTTTAAATTAACAACCATAAAAATCATGTGTATTTAGGCTGTGCTGTCGTAATGGCTCGAACTTGGTCAGCGCAAAACGTTATTGTACAGCTGAAAAGACTATGGGAGAAACCCAAACAATAGAAAAAAGAAGAAATACTTTTGCAGGAAGCAGATATTTTCAAGTTCCTAAGTGGTAAAAGTTTCAGTATTTGATGAAACCTCGCTATACATTGAGAGTATATGCTCCAGTCTTTCATGCATTCACGTGCTTCAAGGAGAAGATTTCCGGGATGGAAACTACATTCACGTTTATCATCATCATAATAATTTTGACGTTATTCCTAGTATCACTAGAGTTCTAGGGGTAATGGTTGCTTAACGTCCAGACCCTGCATTGCGGAAGGAAATGTTGTTGTTGTTGTGGGGCTTAACGCCATTTTTCAGCACACGATAGGCTATACATGGCGGCCAGTATTAATGGTGGAGGAAGAAACCGGGAAATCCGCGGAAAGAACCACCGACCCACGAGAAGCTACTGGCAAGCTTTCTTACATATCCACATTGCCGAATCTTAGACTCGAACCAACGCAGACAGAGGTGAGATGGCAGTGATCCGTAACGGACAGCGCTTTAGACCACTCGGCCACTCGGGGCGGAAGGAAATAATTAGTTCACTAATCAACTTACAAGCTAACATTGTTGCCGCTTGTGATGTTGGTGTCTGCTAAATGTGCCTTATTATATTATTATGTCTTGAAATTAAATATATGCTTAAAAACAATAATTATCCTTTCAAATATGCTACCCCTATATTGATTAGTGACTTCAGCTTAAGGAACATTATGAATGCGTCTTCGTTAGATAAACCAAGATTTCACTGTGATAGAAAAAACGACTTTCCGTGTATAATTCCTAAAGTCTTACATATCTACCAATATTAATATATCTGCATCTTCATTTTATAACATAATACCAAGATTAACATATTATATTACCGAAATGAAAGCAATACAAATGAGTTCAGTCTAACTTCCCTTGAATGCCTGGTGTCTTTTGGGTCAAGTCAACAATTGATTCTATTTAAATGTTATTAAATTCAAGAAGCCAGTGTGAGAATGATTTTAAGCGTGTCGCCAAAAAATATACAAAATACTTTTTTTGTGTGACTCGGTTTTCAATTGTGTAAATATATATTGTTATTAGCCAATAATACTGCTACAGGGAGGGTAATTACTCTGCAGATGGTAGACATATATGTCCAGAGGAGGTAAATTTAACCGGAACATATGCCGCTCAGTTATGACGCCAGCGCACTGGCATTGAACGTCACTAATATTTTAATAATTTAATGAAACGGGTAATAAGAATACAAGTCACTGGATGATTATGGAGTGGCGGTGCGAAAAATATTAACGTATTATGATGCGAGCTGTATGAATAATATTGCAAAGGGTGATTGGGGAATGGTGGGGTGAAATGACTATTAGCGTTTTATGATACCAGCTATAATTTTAATAGAGAACTGGGTAGTTGGTAAATGGTAGTGCAACATAACTATTAGCTTGCTATGATGCCAACGGTATATTTAATAGAACACGGGGTGATTGAGGAATGGTACGGCGAAATAACTATTAGCGTAGTGTTTGTTTCATAAAGCACTAGGTGACTGGGAAATGGTAGGGTAAGATAATTGTTAGTGTATTGTGAGGCAAGCTGTGTGTTTAATTGAGCGCGAGGTGATTGGGGAATGGTATGGTGAAACAACTGTAAGCGTCTTATGATGCCATCTGTGTATTTATTTGAACACAAGGTTATTGGGCAATGTTAGGGCGAAATAACTATTAGCATCTTTTGATGCCAGCTATATTTTAATAGAGTATTGGGTATTAGGAAATGGTAGAGTGAAAAACTATTAGAGTCTTATGATGCCAGCTTTATGTTTAATAGAGCACTGGATGATAGAAGAATGGTAGGGTGAAATAACTGTTAGCTTCTTATGGTACCAACAAATGTAACTAGTAAACTAATGCCTTTAATTTCATCCTAGGCCGTGAGTTATTGTAAGCCGTGAATTGCCATAATCGGTGAATTACTTTAGGCCGCTATTTACAGTAGGCCCTGAATTAACGTAGGCCATGAATTACTGTAAGCTGTGAGTTACCATAGGCCGTGAATTACTGTAGGCAATGAGTTAGTTAGGCCGTGAATTACCCTAGACCGTGAATTACTGAATTTTCAAATGAAATATTTATGATAACTGACTGGAGTGAAATATGATCGGTATTGTCTCTACCGCGTCGATAATATAATGACCAAGAAAGTTTAGCTAATTTTAGCCGCTTGCATGGTGTAATGGTAAGAGTGGACACACACATGAAAACGAATCAAGTTTAAGTCCAATGATGTGCATTCTTTCTTCCAATTTTTAGAGTGCTATTTTGCCTTGAATTAGGGAAGAGATTTATGTTACTACTGACATTTGCTGTGCGCATATACCCAAAACATAAAAGAACACAAATCATAAGCCATGGATATGGTACGAAATCTCCTATCAGCCAGCTATACATATTGCTAGCCAATACATTTGAGCATAAAGTATAATGACAATTTGCTTCTAGGAAGTGAATAACGGATATATATATATATATATATATATATATATATATATATATATATATATATATATATATATATATATAATCTCGTGGGTGATAAACTCAAGCATTTTCACTCACTAGATCAAATATACCTGTTTTTCACTAGTATCAAACAAATCTCCTCTCTACGTCTTATGTTCATGATGAAATAATGAGACAGTATGGTTTGTAACATTTGTATCATGAATGATCTTCTCCAGTCACCTCCATAAACAATATATCATCTTGCAGTGTACCAATGTTTGTGTGTGTTTGTGTGTGTGTGTGTGTGTGTGTGTGTGTGTGTGTGTGTGTGTACACATTACCCATATTAGGAGGAAAACCCCGTGTTTACACACCAACATTAGGAGGACCTCTGACATTAGGAGGATATCCTCCTAATGCTTCCTCCTAACGTAGGTGGAGTAACATGTAAAAATATATGAATATTGGAATTTTTGTGATTTTTGAAGTTAGATCGTAATACATTTTGGTCATATTGATGGGGCCAAAATCTTAGAATTATATGCTAACAGGTAAATAAAGTGTGTAAAACAATATTTCCATATGTTATAAGACATACCTAGGGAGGTCCTGATTCAAATGTGTACCAACTGTCACTGGAAAGACTTGTTAAATATATCCATAATAGCAAAAGCATGTAATTATTAATTTTCTAAGATTAATGCTAATTGCTTTATAAATGAGAGAATACACACCTGATTTGTGCAGTCCTCTCAACGTTGGTGTGTAAACATGTCGCACGACAAGTCCTCGCAATGTTGGTGTGTAAACAAGTTAACTATTGAGATAAAATATATCATGTTGTTGTTTATACCAATGATACGATCTCTCAACATTGATGGGTAGTCAGTTCAGCACGTTATATTTTACATATATAGCCAGTAGTGTGCTGACCTGCCGTTAAACCCTGCACACATACATACATACATACATACATACATACATACATACATACCATCCTGCAGGTATGCAATATTTGTGGGTGTCATTTACCTTTAATAAAGTGTGAAGTTACAAGTTTGAGTTCGCAGGCTCATACATTTAATTATGCAGATGGTGTTTAAAATTTTTCGAAAGTCTTTATAAATGTTTCGGAAGCTTATGGACCTGCGCAAGATGAACGGAAGTAATCCAAATATAATTAGACTTTGTGATAATACGCCGACCAGCCTGCTGATGTCAGCGTTTTAGCGACGAATAAAATTTGCTGCCCAAGTGCAAAATAACCATTGTAAGTGTCTGTTATTTTTAACAGACAGCACAGATACTTTTTCGACGTCGGTCGAGAATGGCAGTACAATTATTGACAAAATAACATAATTTCAAGACCCGCTTCGGAAAAACCGTTCTGCATTACGCTGACCAAACCGCTACACAAACCGATACAATCTGACAGACTGTTTAAGGTCAATTAAATGCACCATAACTGCCTTGTTACTCGTTTTTGTTGCAATTACATTACGTTATAGAATAATACTCAGGCATGTCTTCGCAGATATCCAGAGTAAACCTGGTTAAGTAGAATAATGTATTTATTTTGCAAAATTCCAATCTATTTTGTACTATAACCATAGATAAAATGTAATCTTTCATGCCAATAATAATGATATTGTAGGTCTTACTTTCGTATATATGTTCATATTTTGAGCCAATGCTTGACTAAACAGCATCTAATCTTGCCATGAATTTGGTTTATAAATGTAAGCAGCAAAACACATTCTTTGTGTATTTAGGCTTTATAATAGTTTCGATGACAGTATTATTAAAACAAACAAGTACGTATGATTGTGATAATAGTGGCACGTGCACACAATTCATTTAATGTTAGAGTAGCGCCAGTCCTCACTGGCCTACACGTCACTTCAACTAGATGTAAAAATAAACATTTAAAGGCTAGTGCTGAAACATCGTCTTTACAAAGACATTTTCATTTCTTTAGCATGGTTACGTGCATTTATTTTGAATCAAAAGGATAACTGAACGAGCTACCTTAAGGCACATGGCGATCATACAATAATATGCAACTACATTCGTGGTGAGAAATTGTACACATGCTGTAAATGAGACCTAACATTAGTCGAATCTACCTTAAAGGTCACTACCATTATGATAGTACATTTCTTCAACAATTAAATGTTTAGGAGTTTTGCATCAAACATGTAGAAGAAATCAACCTCTTTTTGGTGAACATTTGTTTAAAGAGGATACTTGTTTTACTTGCCAGAGGTTGCTGTTTAAGAGGGGCTCTCTTGCCAGAGGCGACTGTTTAAGAGGGGTTCTACTGTAGTAATCTATTTCGACGTAATACACAAGCAAAACCAGTATGAAAACAAACTTATTAATTTTATACAGTAGAAACAAAGTTTAGACTACATGTAAATTAAGCACATTACCATATTAAGTAAAAATAACCTAAATCATATTGCGGAAATATCTCATGTATTAGCTGACAACTCTATTTTGCACTGCAATTTACCACTGCATGTAAGTTTTATAACAGAAATTGTGCAGATCACAGTTTTACCCAATTTTAGTATTAAGGTATTGAATTTGGAAGCCTCTAAATATGTTAGGTTATTCTTCATCACATCAGAAACGACCACAATATTATATAAAAAGTTTTGTAAAACTTACTGTGTTTTGTATTTACCCGCATTTCTTGCATAAATAGCATTTTCACCACACGAAGAAAACAAATATTCTTGAGTTCCAATATAGACTGTAATATCTAATGTTATTATGCCCCTTTTATAATAGCATAAGGAGGGCATATTGTTTTGCCTGCAAGTCATAAGTAGATGACATTTTCTAGTTTTAGGCAATTACAGCAATATTTAATTACACATTTTTCAAACTTTTGTTTTACACTTTTTGACCAAAACGCGCTCAAGGAAGATACAAAATTTTGTAGGCATACAGGTAAGTAAATCTCCATGACCTGCTTAGAATTTCAGTTCTTTGCAGCATTTACTTTTTTTGGAGTGGAATACGAAAGGTTTAGACATTTATTTGGTAGAAACGTTTAGTACAGTTGAAAAAGACAAGTTGGACATAAAATTGTTCAGGTGTATTGGTATGCAGATGTAGACAATGTGATTATATGTTCAGCGTGATACAGCAATTTTACCTTTTGTTTTACACATTCTTGAACGGTTTGGACTTGACCTTTCTCATATAAACAACTTTAGCATTTTTGAGCAATAGCTACTGGAGGTAGTGAAATTTTGAGTTAATTAATATGTGTGATATTATGTAGATGACTTGATTAGATTGTGATGTAATTATATGAAAATTGTATCAACTGGACACATTTGAATGGATTGGACATATATTCATTTGGTCTGCAGTGGGTTCATGCTTGTTTTATAAGCTCAAATCTATAGGATTAGATATAGTGCTAAAAAGGTATAATCGGTAAACAATATGACATACTGGATTCATTGTTGTGACAAACGCTGTCTATTTTAGCTTCCTTGTTGCAAGCACGTTTTCCACTTGAAACAAAAATTACAAGACATCGCTAGCTTCTACCTGCCAGTATAGGATATTCTGTCATAGCACCCTGGTACTCTTTCTTTCGAGGCACTCTCTTTGCCGGGAAATATATTTCAAATGTTGTCAAGAGTGCATCTTTGTCTTCTTTTGTCCATTTCTTTCTTTGGTTTCTTTTCTTCTGGAGAGAGAAAGTAAATAGAGATAAAAAAGATATAGGACAATGACTAAATTATATTTTAATGGGAATAATAAAGGCTCCATTATTAGAGTTCACCCCATTATTAAATAAAGGGCTACTCAATAGTACAGGTACTATATTCCCCGAACCTGTGAGTCAGAAGTTTTAGTCTTGACGTCATAGCGTATGCTGGCCTCAGTATTGTTTTCTTCCCTTTAGCATATTCCATCTCCATCATATTAATTTCCTTTCAGAACGTTATACCTGGCATTTTATTTTTTTTATATGGTTTACAAATGTTATCTATGGTAAGTTAGTTCAATAATGAAGATGTAAAATACACTGTTGGATTAACTTGACTGATATTCAGAACTGAATTACTTTTATTATTATTATTATTATTATTATTATTATTATTATTATTATTGTAAGAATCATGATGCTGCTAGTTTATTGCCATGGGTTTGGATCCCTTAATAAACTCCTCCTTGATACACGTGCTCCAAACATGTATTGTATGGTTTAGTTTGATATATACAAAACAATGCACTATAATACAAAGCTACGTGAAAGTGCATCTGCAATCAGATTCCCGTTTCCCTTGATGTGCCTAATGCCGAAATTATATTCCTGGAAGAGCAAACCTTAACTTTAACATGTTGACTTTTACCTTGTTCCACATTATTTTCTAAAAATGTAATACAAGCTCGGCAAAAACTCACTTTTAGTCAAATTAATTATCAGATTTGTCTCATACAATCGAAGAAAGAATTTCCGGATAGTTTCTAGGTGGTCTTTCAAGGCGTCACTGTATATAATAATATCTTCAATGTATGCATCAAAGCCATCTACGTGAGATGTACCATGTTCATTAAACGCTCGAATGTTGAGAGAGAATTTTTCATACCGAAAAGGCATCACTTTATATTGGTAAAGTCCGCGCGGGAGATACAAAAGCCGACATTTCGTTTGCTCTTCCGTAAGTGGAATTTGCCAAAATTCTCACTACACGTCGAAATTGATGACATATTTTTCATTTCCAATTTTGTCAATCCAGTCATCGTTTGTTGGTATTGCAAATGAATCTGTTTTGGTGGCACTGCTCAATGTTCTGTAGTCAGTGCACATAGGTAAAGTATTATCTGGTTTTGGCACTAGTGTACATGGCGAAATCCAATTACTTTGCTTGGTTCAATAAAATCATTCTGAAACAAATATTCAATTTCCTTTATCAAACATTTCTGCTTGAGAGGATTCATCCTGTGAAGATGATGTTCACATGCGTAGAATAATTTCAGCATCATGGTAGATTTCATTAGTTCGTGTTGGAACATCTGGAAATAACCGCACATATTTACATATCAGCTGTTTTAACCCATTCCTTTCTTATGTATGTAGATGCGAAAGTTTCTGGTCCAGATTATTTCAAAGTCACTACAGTCTGATTGCAAGACATCTTTTAAATCCACACTGTGTGGGACAGGTACAACTAACTTGATAGACTGATTAACAGGACTATCTCTATCTACATACTCTTTAGCATGTTTATATAGCAGATTTGTATATGTTCCCGCCTGTGTTGATAATATAATTTAAGTAACTTTCTTTTCAAATGTATAAAGAGCATAATACCTACTCTAAAGAGGATTTTGAGATATGGGCAAGAGAGCTTATTGTCAAACTTAGAGACATAATAAGAAGATTAAGCTCTGAATCATCGGTAGAAAGGGGTTTCTCCTTAAAAAAGTCAATGATCTACCTACAGTATGGTCAAAAACAAGTTCAAAAGGACTTAAACTTAATGATTCTTGAACTAATCCCCAGTGTGAAGTCTTATTGACTTCTAAATAACCATTGAATGAAGTTTCATTGGCTAGACTAAGAATTTCCTGTCTAAACAACTTTTAAAGCTTATACGACTCTATGGTCTTACACAAAGTAACTGAAAAGAGCAAGAACCAATAAGTTTTGTAAAATTTAACAAAATATAATTTATATCCCTAGAATACAAAGTGTATATTTAAAACAATTTACGGTAATGCGAATTAAATCCCAAATAGTCCTAATACTGTTATCATAAGTTCAAATGTATGATGTTCCAACTGAATTCCAGTGGTATTCCAAATACTTTCCAATACTGAATGTGTTGATGTGCGTGTAGTCTCAAATTTGCTAATGAGCTAGTTCTCTTTGGTGTGACGATGTGCTAACATTCTTTTGATCTATTACAATAATATAATCCAAAAATGTTCTTGTCTGAATTCCCCAAAGTTCTAAATTAATGTCCCAGTCCAATAATATTATTGATGAGCACTTTGTAATTCTGATGAATAACAATTTGAATGAATAATTCCACTCAAATGAAATACTGAACGTAACAATAATACTTATTTTGCATCAGATGTTAAATGCAAGAATGAGTAATTTCTGAAGTAAACAAGATTATATAAAAAACTAAGACACAAAATAGAACCAGTATGAGGGTCAAAAGTTCATTTCTAGAAGATTTTTAAGTTGTCGACAAGATAAGGTTTATTACTAAATTATAATAAAGAACATGGGAAACATCAGGTAGACGCGGCTTTTATGGGGGAATTCCAATGTCATAGACCCAGAGAAAAAAATAAACATGTTTACTTAATAATTATCTGAATAATTAATCCTAAGTAAGGAAAATATTAGCTATGTATTAAGTTGTTTACAAAAAAATGTTACTGGGCAGGTACAACATGGACCTGATTTTCGACAAGGTCAAGTACCTAATACAAATGTATATAACATATAATCATTAAGAAAACCAATTAGCAATACAAATTAAATATACGGAACTTTGTTCACTGACCATTCGTCATCGCCACTAGCAGGTACCTCAGGTTGTCGCCATTTTCTCATAAGGACCCCATTTTAACAAAATAACAGTCTTATACATGTATGGTTTAAGTTTCGTTAATAGTCCTCTGAAAGAAATGAGAGATAGCATAAGCAGCAGAGAGGGTGAACCCTACAACTTTTTCCGAGGGTCCGTGAGCAAAAATAAAGGTCAATAACGCTAAACCGAATCCACTAACCGAACATATTTCAACAACAAAAATCGATGGGGTTAGTTTGATTTTGCTTCTCGTTCGTTGATATATTTTTTCTAATTTTAGGCGTGTTTTGTTTGCGTCTCACACTCATTCTTTTGTCAGCCCACCCTCTCTGCTGCTGTAATTAAACCACTGCATTATAATAATGATTGGTAAAGCACATTCAGCAAGATTAGCTCGAGAGCGACTAGAAGCAATCAAGAAATATCTACCTGTCCGTGATTCTGTTAAACAACAATTACTAGAGCGTCAACAAAAACAAGAAGAATTTACAGAATCCGCAGAACAATTATTTAAACCTATCACTGAAACCACTAAAGGTATCGTCCCTGTGCTGAAAAAGACCGCTGAATCAACTGAAAAAATAGCTGAGCGAACTAAAAAAACAAAACAAAATTCTACGAGAACTTCCGGAGAAAATAGCTACTGCGATGCCAACCCCGGAAATACCTAAGGAAGAAGACCAAGCGGAAGCTGTTACTCAACAAGAATCAGAGCAAATGCGAGTCAGGGTTAATATGTCTAATAAATTTACCGAAGATGCTATTAATTATATTGAAAAAGCCGAAAATATAAAAAATTTAGCTTTTATTGCTGTTAATGGTCATAATGATCGAGGAAAATTTTTAACATCTGAATACGCTGATAAATCTGTCAATCGCGAAGATTGGTACAAATGGATATTTCGCGTATATTATGACGTTGATCAAGTTCGAGGCCACAATCCAAATTATATGGAATAACTTCGGGCAATAGATGAACATATGAAGTATTCGCAATTATCAATAGAAGAACGATATCTATTCCTACAACGACAACAAAAAGAACGAGAACACCAACAAAAAGAACTAGAACAACGAACACAACAACGACGACAACGACTAACATCAATAAGACAACGACAACCACAAGAAAAATTATCTACATCATCCAGCGATGAAGCATTTTATCTCCCAGAAGGATCTCCATATGATAAAGGCGCAACTGGAAGTGGTATTAATACTGGAGGAAGTAACCTTGTTACTTGTTCCGACAGTGTCCTTGCCGACGTAGATAGATTAGAAATTCTTGTTGGTGGAAAACGAGCTGGTAATAATTCTCCTGAAATTATCAATGAAATTACATCTATTTGTCAACGATTATTTACCGGTGGCATCATGAAAATTAACGAGTATCGGTCTCTCATCGATGAAATTACCGATGATTATTATAGCGATTGAATATCGCCCGACTGAATGTCTCCCGACTAAGTCACTGATCAAACAGTTAGATATAATTACTATAATAGATGATCATACACGTTAATCAACGTAAACCAACCATGGTTAGGGTGATAAATTCAAGATTATCTGTATATGAAAGATATTACGGAGATGGATTCGGTGATGTTGTTAAGGGTTTATTTAGAACAGTTGCCCCAAAAATATTACCTGCTATGAAACAAATGGGTATGAAAGCTCTTGAAATTATTCGTGACAGAGGTGTTACTGAATCTGCCAATAAAATATTTTCTTCAGTCAGAGATAGACTATCACGATTAGTACAGAGAAAAAAAACGGACAAACCTCAACCAGCAAAATTACCCAGCACTGAAGTGATGCCTGCAGACACTGGTAAAATAATAAATCAAGCCGCTAATCAAAAATTAACAGAAATCGCCAAAGATCGTGAAAAAAATATAGCAGCAAGTCTGATAGCGGGAAGTGGTCTTTCTGAAGTGCTCTCTTCCCAAAATGGTCTTCAAAAACTTCGTTAAGATAAACTTCGTCAATTTTATCGAGATAAACATCTCCGAGATAAACATCTCCGAGACAAACTTCTCCGTATTAAACGAACAGTACCAACATAGGTATGTTTAAACGTGTATCTGATCCCGCATTTGACATGGACACACCAGTTCTCAAGGATGAGTCTGTGCGTGATTATCAATTTTATTCTTATGATGCACGTGTACCTGATGAGCGTGGAAGAATTGAATTACAAGTTCAGGATACAAGCAAATATTTCTTACCTGCTGAGGCATTTATTGAAGTCGAAGGTAGACTTTTAAAATTGGATAATACGGATTATGGAATTGGTGATCGAGTTGGTGTTGTCAATAATGGTATTATGGCGTTATTTAAAAGTGCCGCATATAACATTGATGGACGAGATATTGAGATTTGTCATAACGACATTGACGTTGCCACAACAATACTTGGTCTTGCAAGATACAGCGATGATTACTCAAGATCAGCTGGTCCATCAATGATGTTTGTCAAAGATACAACTAATGAACCAGAAAACAGAAATGTAACATTAAATGCAGCAGGGGATACAGTTGTATCAATGAATGAAAATTTCAACTTGGAATTCGCGTCACGTCGAGCAATGCTGGGCGACGATGAAAGATTTTCATGTGCGATTCCACTGTCACACATCTTTGGATTTTGTAGAAATGTTAGAAAGGTTATTTTTGGAGCCAAGCATACAGTTGCACTCGTACGAAAAAATACCGACGATGATGCAATATGGCACGTTGCATTAGATGATCCAGCTGCAAATGCGGCACTTCATTGTAAAGTTACACTGACAAAACTTTCATTGTGGATGCCAGAATTAACACCATCGTTATCTGAAGAACAGCGGATACTTTCTTTTATGGAAAGCGGCGGTAGATCAACATTGTCATGGCTAACAATGACAACTGATTCTATCCAGAGTAACATTAATGGTTTATTTACATGGCAAATAGCATCACAGCAAGGTGTCTCTGCACCGCGACATATATTTGTTGCACTTCAAGATGTTACGCGAGTAAATAATCAAACGCGCAGTATAATGATATTTGACAAACTCGGTGTTTCCGAAGTGTCGCTGAGAATAAACGGATATCAAGAACTAGCCGAGGATATTTTGTTAAATTTTGAACAAAACAGTGTTGCACGTGCGTATCATAGTCTGATGACGTTTATGGGACGTGATCAAAATATTGATACTGGTTTACAAATATCACAGCGGGATTTTACAACACTGTATCCGATCTATTACTTTTCGCTGGAACATTTGGATTTGTTTAGACAGTCCGTCGTTGACATACACTTTCGAGCACGTGTGACGCGAGGACCTATTGCTAATTACAGAGCAATCGCTGTTATATTATCCGATAAAACAATGATTCTTGAGGGTGTTGGTGGCCGCATGAGAGTCGTTGATGCTCCCGTAGAGAATATGCAAGCGTTAATTTAGAAATCAAATATATATATCATAAATGTCATATCAACATGTTAGTGGCAGTCTGACCCCGGGTCAGATTAAACGATTACAATCACCGTTAGCATCACGATGCGGAACAAAAATATCATTAAAACAAGAACAAATGAGCGGTGCAAATAAATTATCGTTGACCGAGCGTCAGTTTAAAGATTCAACGAAGCTAAACACGCCAATAAAGGAATACGATTAAATCTTTCCGTGGGTGCAATCAAGGATACTATTAAAACCGGAGGAATATTTCCGCTTCTCGCAGCTATTCCAGCATTAATAGCCGCAGCCGCTCCAGCTGTTGCAAAAGCTGCTGCGTTAGGTGCAGTTGGGGCAGCTGCTGAAATGGCATTAAAGAAAGCAACAGGAAAAGGATTAAAAAAAAGACGACGACGAGGTCACGGTCTGAGACTTCCAGGGTCTCGACCAAACAACGTTTGGGGAAAAGGATTAAGAATTCCAGGAACTCGCTGATTTTTTCGACGATAGTTCCACTATCGAATTTTGATTTACTTGATGCTGCTGCGCGATTAAATATAAAAAATTTTTAGAGGTGTTTTTATGCGTGATCAATTACCGAAAAATCCAAATCTGTCAGAAACAGGTATTATTAATCTCGATAAAAGCTCTGGTAGTGGCACTCACTGGGTTGCATATGCAATTGATACACGGGGGCATTATTTATTTTGACTGGCACCACCAAAAGAATTTTTAAAATATATCGGCAGACTTCAAAGTATTCCAATCTGGTATTCAACGCTACCAACACAAACATTAACCGACCCGCCGATATGTGGCCGTGAAGCACTAGTAGTACTTGATGCTGTATCAAGATCAACGAAACCACCTCATAAAACTGTACATGAATATACCATCACCAGGCATAGCCGCGCATAAATGTTTTAAACAGACATTGGTAAATATAATGGTAGATATTTACGGAAGATCCGCTAAAACCAGACCTCAACAAGCACCAGGTGAAGACTTACATAAGCGAGTAACAAAACAGATCAACGACGAATTATCTGACATGCTCAATCTTGCCAATGTTGATCCAAACGAACTTGTTGTATTTCAAAACCGTGAAGGAAAATTGAAGAGAAGTAATATTTCAATCAGCGATATTATGAGTCGTAATCGATTATCGCGAGAAGGTCTTGTTGCTGTATATGACAAAGAGGGCAAACTTGTTCCTAGTGTTGTTACTCCATCGTCGATTCGAGATAGCATAAGTGAACGAGTGTTAAAAGCCGGTGATATAATGAACGGTATCATTAACATGAATAACAATAAAATTATTAATGTAGGAGAACCGACGGATAATCTCGACGCTGCAACGAAGAGATATGTAGACGATAACAATATTCCGATGACAACTTCGTTGTCGACGATCAATGATGGAATGGCCTCATTTAGAACTGAATTTTTAAATCATGTACAACTGTTCATGAATTTTCGCAGAAACGTGAACAGAACCACTAATGAATTTTTTGGAAGTCCACCAACCGTTGACATAAATCTCAAAGATATAAATACGAGAATCACCGATATTGTCAGTGGAATTCCTAATATCATTCAAAAAACTAATCTGATTAAAATTCCTCACGGACGAGCTAACAATATCGTGTACACAGTATCATCGGGATCATCAACGTGGACACCGAAAAATAACACAGTCAAACATACCGCAGAAGTAACCGGTGTGTACAGGCTGTCAGTGTTCAGCTCTGCAAAATTTATAATATTTACTACATTTTCATGGCGTTATTCAACCGATAATTTTTCTGGGACTGTATCTGTAGTGTTAAATAAAGATACCGAAGAAACGTTTATGTTGGTATCAGATGATAAAAAATTAACGTCGGCGTCCTACTGGTGGTGCATAGAATTTTTATCTGAAACACCTCCGTTGTCGCTGTCTTAGACAACGACAACAACAATTAAGTACTTAATACAGTATAATGATAGACGTTAACAGATATAGATACGATCAAGTAATAACTTGGCAGAATAAATTATAAACCATCATCGATAATTATACAGCAAAAATAAAGAAATATCGTAGACGTGCGGTTGTCGTTGATATCGTCGTTTATTCGGTTTCTACGCTAGTTGCTGGCACCGGCGTAGTATTATCAACGCTAGCATCGCTAGCGACGATGACAGCGCCGATCGTTGTAACAATCATTGTTTCATCGTCAACCACGATCGCTGGAATATTTAATATTATCGCGAAAAAGCTAAATACGTGCACGAATGAAAAATTGAACGAGTACATGATGAAATTACACACAGCAACGACCGCATATTCCAAATTATTATCACTGATTTCTTCGTCGCTTAATGATGGAATAATATCTGACGAAGAATTCAATATTATAATAAAGTTCTACAATGAAGTATTCCATAACGATGTATGGATGAAAAAATTCCTGACCGCGACGATGTCGGTGATTTAAAACAATAATAATATAATAATGTCAACGTTCGATCAGCGATCGCAGGAATTATTACAACAGATCGTCACTAATACTGCCCCGTTAAGAACCACAATGATATCGGCGAGTTCAACTAATCCTGAATTCAGTATTAATTTTCCAACTGCAATACCAGCTTCCGAGATAGCATTAGCGCAATTACGGGTTTATTATAGTTGGCCCAATATTAGGTCAGCGTCGTTTAGTGGACTACAACCGAATAATTCATTAGTATTTGCAAATAAAAATAAACCCGATGGAACTCCTGATTGGCAAGTAGTTAGTATTCCAACGGGCAGTTATCAAATAGAACAGACCAATGAAGAATTTCAGAGCAGAATTAAATCTATCACAGGAAAAGAATCAAAGATTACCATTACCGTCCACGAGCCAACGCTGTCTTCGGCCGTTGAAATATTATCCCCCGATTACGCCGTGGACATATATCAAAGTTCGATCAGATCAGTGTTAGGATGGCCAGATATTGCACCTCACAACCACGCCAAGATGAATTTCTAACAAATAATCAAAAAGTCATCAAAATTCCAGATTACCGAAATAATTATCCGTGGTCCATTAATAGATTTTTTTTATTGATGGACAAACAGAAATTTCTGATCTAAGTGAAGATGGTCGTTTAACATGGGATATGAATATTATCAATGTTACAATCCCAATCATCGTAAGTGAATTTAACCGAATGTTTACCAATTTCAAAAATTTAAGCGTCGATTTGACATATTATTACAGCGATGATGTTAAAAATAATATCATAGAAATAATTCAACATTTGAATTCAATATTATTTGATTTTGAATATATTAAATATATTTTGGTCAAAAATGCGTATAAACATCATAGAGATCCAGAAAATGTGAAAGATGCAATTGAGAAAGTTTACGAAGAAGTATATACTAGACGTAAAATCGGCGAATTCAAACAATTAATGATTAATCTTGTCAAGGAAAATTTTCCAAAAATCCTCGAATCGTGGAGAAAAATATCCCCACCAGCAGGTATTCTTCGACACAGTAATGATCCGTACGGGGCGGCCGTCATGTATCACCGGGTATCGTTAATATCACATCAACGATCGCTGTCAATCTAGTATGTGATGTTATCGACGGCAGATGTCAAGTTGACACTGATAAATCCAATCAGGCCCAACAAGGATACATTCTCTACTCGTTTACGCCTCAAGTTCCTCCAGGTTATTTGATTGTATCAGAACCAATCAATGTTGTTTATCTGCGATGTCATAGTCGTCTTTTATCACGGATACATTTCAAACTTACTGACCAGTCTGGCCACTTGCTCGATCTGAGGTCAGAGTCATTAAATATAAACTTGTATGTACGCTCGTCTTAGATCTCACGCTCATAGAGCGTCATCGTAATGACGTCGTCATAATTACATCACGGCGGAAAACACAAAGGAAAAAAATATCAAGGATAAAATATTTTTTTTTTTACCCATTTTATCGGGATCAGAAATGAATTATTCTGATACAACACTATTAGTTTCGTTGTCACTGGTGACACAGTCACCATGATCAGAGTCACACTCGTCTTTATCTTTAGCCAGTAATTCTTCCGCATCTTTGTTCAGCAACTCCGTCATCGACATGATATCTCTTAGCTGTTTTATACGAGCGCGTACAATTCTTTTCGTTTCGTATTCGTGAGATAATTCTGACCTAACCTTTTCGATGGCCCGTGAAAGAGGAACAAATAATTTCACTTGCGTATCCGTGATTGCTGCCAGCGATCGTAACATTGCCTGCTGGATTAACTTTATGAATCTATAATCGGAGGGCAACGTATATCTATTTTCTGATTTTTTGAATTGTAATGATTCAAAATCACTCATTATTTTTTCAGAATCAAGTTGTTCAGATATTTTTATACCGTCATGTTGTAATTGCTTAATAGCAGTAATAATTGATGTGATGTTTTCGTGGTTCATTACTTTTTATATTATAAATTATTTGTTTAAATAAAAATAAAAATATATTCTGAATAAAAATATATTTTTGAATAAAAATGAAATATTTTAAAAAATCTGACTGAATTCGCAATATTGACGGGTAATATACCCATCAAATTCAGAAAATCTGATGCAAGTCACAATATTAATAGGTAACTTACCTATCAAATTTAAAAAATCTGACTGAATTTCATACAAAATAAAATTTTATTATAGTAAAAATGTATTCTGTTTCATAAAATCTATTCTGAATCAGATTTATAATAAAAATATATTCTGAATCAGATTTATAATAAAAATATATTTTTGAATAAAAATAAACAGCAGCGATGACCCTCAGTCTACCATTCCACTGGGGACTCTTTTGCCGGTAAAGTCTTTTGCCAATAATATTTGGTAAAGGCCTTTCTTATGGCCCACAGGCACTCTTCATGGTTAAGACCTGTCTTATGGTCCACAGGCACCTTATTGAGACTTTCTGGTCCAGTGGGCATTCTTTCTGAATGCCCCTATGTGGGTACCCTTCAGTGAGGTCACGAGGTCGCGAGTTCACGTCACCCTGCTGTTTATTTTGGGGACGCAAGCGATTTCATGTAACCCCCCCAAATCAAACCCCGGGGTAAATGCAAATCTCATGGGGCTTGCTTGCGCCCCCAATTATAATAGCATCTGTCGCCGAATGCAAGATAATATATATTTAGCATTTTTGGAGACTCGAACACGCAGATAGTTTACACAGTGGATCCGCACGCAAACGTCTTAACCCCACGGCTATCGGAGCTCTTATGAACATATAGTTAAATTTAAGTATATAACTATTCGCACTGTCTCACACGTGATAACTCTTGACTCGTATTTACCAGTATCCGTGACAATGTCATGGACGGCAAATTTCTACACCGAAAGAATATTCTGATTCTGAATAAAATCTGCAATTTTACACATTTCTACCGTTTCTGCCTTGTTAAAATATTATATTTTCAACCGTAACAGTGTTACGGGCCAAAACTATGTTAGTAAATGCGTTGGATCGATATTATTCTGGTATATTCCGCCTACTACAATGATGCATGTAGTCTGCTGCGATCGATATGTGAAGCAGTTATATACAATATCGGCCTATGATATAATATCACGGTTGAGGTATCTATGTTTGTTTGAGGATATATTTTGTGAAATTAATACTTCCATATAGTTGAGATATCTGGAATGGAGAGATATTTAAGCATTACGATTAGACTGTAGTATCATAACTGCTTGATTACTTTATCACTGAATATAAATGTGTGGTCAAGTATAACGCAATAACAAAAAAAAGGGAGACAACTACTTGACTGCTCTATCAGCGATGACGGACTTATCTCGCTTCATTGTATATACCGGAACGTGATCCTTTTTTTGAATTTTTTCGAAAATGCTGATTTAGTAATATTATCTGCAACAAATTTTATTGAACGCCTGCAAATACCGAAATATTTATCAGCCGCATGCATTGATGGGAAAATTATTTCTTCACCAGTATC
This sequence comes from Megalonaias nervosa, assembly GCA_016617855.1. Classification (NCBI taxonomy): domain Eukaryota; kingdom Metazoa; phylum Mollusca; class Bivalvia; order Unionida; family Unionidae; genus Megalonaias; species Megalonaias nervosa. The sequence continues at coordinate 63,317 of JAECUM010004818.1, read as the reverse complement.
AGTATTTGTAGATATAACCAACCTAGGAGTCTTAGAATTAATGCCGGTGTTTCCAAGTGCAGAATTCTGACTCTGTGTAACAACCCTGAGGTTAGATAAATCATTATGTTTCCGATTTCGATCAATGTGATCAATTACAAGTCCATCTTCGATGACCCCATGAAAACATTCAAATACAAATCTATGCGATAGATACATTTTATTTCCAGCACGAGATATGAGATAACCAGTATTAATAACAGCACCGACTGGTTTTTTCAATCTGCAGTTTCTGATGACACCATCACGAGACGCTTCATAATTTTTAAATATTGAATGCTTAACAAATTCATTTTGCTCCATTTTATATATAATACTATTTGTCTAAATGATTATTTTGAAATCTGGCCAGATAATCTTCAGCGGTTTTTATGGGGGATCCACCTGACGACTTCTTATCATAATATCGTTTCAACTCTCTGTATCTTTTACCATCGCATTGCACACATAACCGTGTTTTTCCTCTGACTCCAACACCGCATCGTAAACACGGTTTTGGTCCTAGACTACCTCTGAGAAAGCTTTGCATGTGTTGGCCACAAAATTCATTTACGCATGATTTATTACAGGGAAGAGAAAATCCAATCATAAGCCATCTGCATCGGTTGTTTGTTTGAATCATTATATATATAATTAAAGTTTAATTAAACATATATTTGCTTTAAATATAGTATGGAGGAATTTGAGAGATTATCCATAATTGAACCTTCCACCGCAAGATTTGATCTTGACAAATTACCAAAATCTGAATTTAATTTTCCGATGCAAGATCTGGCTTTTATAAATGGAGATATAATCAATCGTATCCGTGAAGCTAAAAAAGAATTTTGCAATGATGGTGCGGTTCATACTTGGTCGACATTCAGGATCATGAACGACACCAAAGGTGTTGTTGTCGATGCTAGAATGAGTGACGAACGAGGTAAAAATATTATTAACTATCTCGACAATCAGCGATATATTATTCTAGTAAAATTTATTGTGCAGACAGATGATGATACTTGGATTATCCGTGATAAACGTGAACCTATACGGCTTCATACTGGAAATAATACTGTTACATTAAATAACAAATCCAAGCCGGGAACATTGACTGGTATTGATAAACCGTATTATGAACGAACGTATCCTGTAACGGCAGTTATCTATGCGATATATCCGCTAAATGATAAACCTAGCGTTGATAATCTCAAACCAATGAAATTGTCAAGGAAACTAAACTGCGTAGCTGAGCGAGTTATGGAACATTTCTCAAAAGCAATATGCGGAAACGGTTTAACTGATCTAAGACGTAAAAAAATAAACTCATGGGCAGACACAGTTAAAGATACCGGAGCATCTATCAATGATGTTGCTAAGCTAGAAAAGAAATTAATATTTCCAATAACAGTAAAAACACTAACCTTAGAATTTTTGTACAAACCAAAATGTACAAAAAATGGAACCCCTATAACAATCGTTGATCATAACGCACATGCATGGACTAATGCTGTAACAATATTTCTACGAGATAGGACAGTTAAATTTCATAAAAATTATATATTTGATGCTATCAATAATATCAGTAAGAATGATCCTGTATCTGTTTGGTTATTTCAGAGTTCAGAATCCGTGAATTACGATCAGTTTGTAAAACCTAACGGAGATATTTACCATAGAGAATCTCTCATGAAGAAATGAAGAATCTTGCACAACGCCTTTGGCGTGAATATAATTCTGACAACGTCGAAGTTGAACAATTACTAAATAATTGTTTAACAGTTCCATCAGTTGCTGCTCACTTTGCTCAGGAGAAAAATTCATGGAAACCGACACGATCAGAATTCCTTGAAGATGTTCAGAAAAGTTGTGTCGAATACGGACATGGCGGATTATGGAATACCAAATACGATCATCGTAAAGTTATATCCGTTGATATGGTTGTGTGTTATCCTGGAAGTTTTCTTGGATACGGAGAATGTTCTGAATATTTCAAAAGATTCGGACATTCGACACATGAAATGACAAGAGTTGCGATAAATGGACCATTACCTGATTTTGATTTAACTGGATTCGCTTGTGTAAAATCATTTAAGTTCCGTAGTAATCTTCATCCGATCGTTTATGTGTGGTTTGGTAGACGTTTCTCAGAAAAATATTGGGTTCCAACGGTGCTGTTGCGGTACATGCCTGATGCGGAAATTTTAATATCGTTGATGGTCAGTGAAGCTATTATATCATATCATCCGCACAAACAAGTTTTGTTACCACAACAAAAGAAACATTCCCTGACAGATCCAGACGAAGACTGGGATAGAATTGATTATGAAAATAAAGTTGCAAAAGATCTCGGTAGAAAAATAATCGGTAAATTTACTCAAGGAGGATCATATGATCATAAAAGACATTGTACAAGATTAATCATGGACGATGCCGAGTTAGATTTTATAATTACTGATACAACGAACAAAGGAACGTTTATAAGCAGAAGTAATGCTTATTTGTGAGACGGAATTAAATTAGGTACAATCATGAGTTATATCGATGGTGAGTCACCGCAATTTACTCATTTAAGATCTTCTATGCTCTCTTACGTTTCTATAAATTTATTATCGATGATAAATATATTTCCTTGTTACGCTGTCAGAGTTGCTACGGATTCGTTTTATATAAATAACGCGTACGTGGATTTGGTAAAACCGTTACTCGGTAGCGGCGAATGGGGATCATGGCGAATAAAACAAGAAAGTATACTCGATTATTCTGAATCAGCAGACGTTGATATCAAAGAAATATATTACGGTAATGACAATCAAATACCAGTATCAACATCACCATCTGTATTTGATCCCGTGGCTAGACATAAAACCATTTATCTCAATGGACCTGGAGGTTCTGGTAAAACAACACGTGCCATTGAATTATTTCGGCAGAGTTCAGATATGATTGTGTTGACACCTACACACAGACTAGCAAGAGAAATAAAACAACGAGGAGTAAAATCGTGTACATATCATAGTTTCTTCAGATGGTGTGGAGATACGTGGACACCTGAGCGAATGGGTGAGAAATATATTCCAAAAATCATCATCTGGGATGAGATTTGTACAGTATCGTTAGAAACACTAAAAATATTTCTTAATTGGTTACTGACAACAAATACTGCAATAATTATGTGCGGCGATCATGGTCAACCACTACCTTTTGTCGGTCAATCTCCGCACGAGTGGTTAAAATCATTTGTGGATTATTATGAAGAAATAAATGATGATCATAGTGCTATTAATGAACCTCTGAAAGAATTTAAAAGATTAATCAGACTACAGCCAGATAAAATACAATGTGAGATAATGCGTGAAATAATTCCAGAAACTCCTGTGAACGATTTTTGGAATTTGTGGACTCTAAATGATTTATTAGTTGCGAGTAGAAAAATAGTTCGTGATGAATTGCAAGAGAAATTATTTCTGTTACATAAAGAAAAGTTTCCAACGTTACCTGTACCATTATGTTATCGCCCAGCAGATACTTGACGACAAAATATTGAAGTTGAGATTCCACGACGAGACACTGAAAGTGTCCAGAAACAAAATCTTGTATTGAATGATATTGTTTTAGTTGATATTAATGTTGCTGAAAGCGCATTGATTATGAATATCTCACCGTGGAAATTAGGATACGCTATAACGATTCACTCGTCACAAGGACTAACTATTACTGATACAAATATCTGGATTGTCGATGACAGAATCGAGTGGTCAAATTTAGTTTATCTCGCAGTATCTAGAGTCAGGAGAATATCTCAACTGCATAGAGTTGTCATAGACTCCACAGAAAATAATAATCAAACTGTTAGCGACACCGAAGGTGTTGTTGGCGTAATAAGAAAAAAATTATCCAGTTATAAACGATGCGATAAAAAAAAAAATAATCGTGATTTTGATATCGATGTTGAATTTATTATGACGCTAAAACAACAACAGAATAATCGTTGTGTAATTTGTAACTGTCACATGTTGTGGAAGTATTCTTGTAATAATCCAAAACAATTTACCGTGGATAGAATTAATAGTGATCATGGTCATACACGTGATAATGTCACATTGACATGTCTTGAATGTAACCGACGTAGGGGTTCCAATTTACAAAAGTGAACGCGGTGGTAATTGTGTGTCCTCAGGAATTACTTATAATTCTTCACGTACAAATCCACGTTGAGGAGCATTTGAATCCAGTCTGTAGATGGCGGGTCTACCCGTAGATCTAACCACGCTAGAAATTGTATGTGTAGTCACACTCCATATAGGATCAGTTGCTCTTTTTTAACCCTCTTCAAGTTCACCAGGTTCATATAAATACCTGACAGTCACATTACCTAACACTGGTTGTTTTAAAACGTCACGTCGTTGTCCGTAACCATCGCTACGAGGTATATATTTCCTTGTAATTGCATTAACAGGTTTCATAGAAATTGCACGAGTAATTTCATTATTTAACGCAGCTATCACATTTGGTAATCTTGCAACCCATTCACGAGATCTTTCCCCGGACTTCAAGTCAGTGGGTATTTCCTTTGCATATTGATATCAAATAACCGCTCAGCAAGTGTTCGATTGAGTCGTTCAACGATTGCCTGATCACGATGAATTTCAGTGTGTCCTCGTCTGATTTTAACGTTACGTTTTTTCATCAACGATAATACTGCACCAAGAAATTCTTGACCACGATCAACCTGTCATAGCTGTGGCCATCGTAGACCACCTTGTGGTCTGGATCCTCGTTGATAAATTCGTTCAAACGCAGATGCAACTTCAGTTGCTGTCTTTGTTGACAGTGGTTCTGCTTCTTTATATCTACTTGCAACATCAACGACAGTTAACGCGTATTTGTATACGCGTGATTTACGTCCACGTGTTTTAATAGTATCGTGCGGTAAAAACAAAATATCCGCTTGATGAACTTCATTGGGGTGCTGACATCAAAATACGCGTACTGAATTCTTTTAGGTGGACGTAGATAGATTTGCCATATTGCCTGTCGTGCTAACCACGCTGCAGCAACAACACGTGAGACTTTTGCAGCTTCAGCAAGTTTACTAATCGCTGCTCTGCCCTTCCAATATCCTCTTGGGCTATAATAAATGGACTCCATTATAATATTCATATAATTAATTACCCAGCCCCTAGCATTATTTTACCTTTCATACCAGTTTTTACTAGAAAACTAGCGAGTTTTTCTCTGAGAGATTTATCAGGTATAGAATTTAACGCATGAATCAATTTCACATCTGCAAGATGCCGTTGTTGTAAATCCTTGCTTCGATACGCAACATCATGAACGTAACACGCTTGATCAATCTTGTTTATTGGATACTCTCCTGGTCTTGGTTGATCTTGATCATCAAGTCGAATATCTAGTCGAGTTCCAGGACCACAATAATTGTATCCTGGTAAGTGTTTTTCCCCGGGATACTTCGCCCACGGAGCCCCTGGTAACTTTCCCAACGAAGCGGCGATATCACCTCCTGTCTTTGTACTTGAAATAAATTTGTATTTTTTTGTACCACACTTTTCACACTTACCTGTCAGTGCGCGTTTTTTATTTTTTGTTATTATTGTTGTTAATCCAGTGGTTGGGGTGGTTGCCCTGCATCGAACACAATATAAATTCATATTATTTATCATATGGATATAATTGACTTTTCGGCGACACGAAAACAAGAGCCAGTCAAGCATCACCCAGCGCTACCGAATTCTATCAGAATGATAATAATAGGTCCATCTGGAAGTGGGAAGACGCAATTATTGCTTAATCTGATAATGAGATGGCTGAAGTGGGATAAATTATATTTAGTGCACCATCTGTAGATGATCAGAGATGCTATGAAGTACTTAAAGATTTTAATGAAAATGCAAAATCGTTAAATGAAGACAGTGACGTTATTGACTTTATAACTGATATTGATGAAGCGCCATCTGTAGATGGTCTGGATGGAAGTATTAATAATTTAGTAGTGTACGATGATGTCATGCTGGACAAACAATCAAATCCAGCCAGGATATTTTCCAGAGGCAGGGATAAAGACACAGACGTGATTTATGTTACACAGCGTTATACACAAATTCCAAAAGTGATCATAACTGTAATATTTTAGTTATGTTTAACGGAGTTGATAATCATACACTGCAAAATATTTATTATGCTTGGTGTTCTGGGGACATGGACATGAACAAATTTGAAAATTTCTTTGCACACGCGCAAGCCATTCCGTTTGGTTTTATAACAATAAACTTGCATGATCCGAGGTCGAGATATCGTAACGAACTTGATACAACATTTGGATAAAAACCACAGCAGCAGAGAGGGTGGGGTGACAAAAGAATGAGTGTGAGACGCAAACAAAACACGCCTAAAATTTAAAAAAAAAGCAGGTCAATGAACGAGTAACAAAATCAAACTAACCCCATTGATTTTTGTTGTTGAAATATGTTCGGTTAGTGGATTCGGTTTAGCGTTATTGACCTTATTTTAGTCCTTCGCAGGAATCTTTATTTTTGTTCACGGACCCTCGGAAAAAGTTAGTTGTAGGGTTCACCCTCTCCGCTGCTGCATATTCGTGTTCCTGTTAGACTACTAGCGATTGTTTGTTGTCACCCTGATTAGAATCAAGAGAATGAGTAATAAAAAGAGAATCACTATGATTAATACCTTTTTAATGATCAACACCTGGAGCAAAGGTTACCTTATCAAAATAATGACCATTAAATGTGTCAGCTAAAGAAATATATTCCTCATAAACTTCATTCTCAAGAGCTATTTTTGTCATAGCTCTAGTAACTGCACAAACATTGTATGAGCCAAGGGTTTCAGTTTTAATAGGATCAAATTTTGGGTCCAAATTAAACTTATCAGTTACAAGTGGATTAACCACCACCTTATCTCTGGCTAAGTCATTGCCTAGTAATATATGAACACCTTCAATGGGCAAAGAAATCACCACTCCTACAGACACAGGTCCTGAACTAAGTCTGATAACACTCCCTGAATAATAACACTTTCATTAGAAAAAGACTTCACAGACAATGGCAAATTATCTTATAGTAAAAGACTCTGAGAAGTTCAAGTGTCCTTTAATATTTTAATAAGGATATGATTGGCGGAATCACCAGTAAGTGATATAGAACCTTTCGACATGAATGGTTCATAATTCTCCATAATAAAATCAGGCTTGGGTTTCTTGACACAACAAATATATTGCTTCTAATACATGGCCATGACGTTGACCTCCTTGAAATAAAATCATTTGTAATAACTCTCTCTTCATTTGATGCTTATGTTTTAATGTGTAGCAATCAGACATAGAGAGCCTTAATGTATAACAATGAGTATTTTTGACCAGACTTATCAGAAGTTTGATTCCCATAAGTTGTGCTATATTGAGATTTGGAAGTACTCTTAAGAGATTGAAATAGATATTTACCAGTTCTAATTCTTTTAATTTCAGTTGCATTTCCCTTCCTTCCCTGTCTTCGTTTTCCCTTTGCATCTTTCTTCTTTCTGCATTTGTATGTGCATTTGCCTCTCTTCCTTTTGAAGTGGAAGCTTTCTTAGCTCTATTTCCATCTTTTCTTAATTTCAATTCTATTACTATCATTTCAGAACCAGATATAGATTTACTAATGAAACCCAAAGAACTTGTATTAAACATTTTTTCCTACCAAATACTGCACATAATTTTGATTTAATTTCTTGTTTTGACAAAGATGGCTTTACGTCCCGAAATTGAATAGTGGCTGGCTCCATCAACTCATCTTTCCTGAAACACTCCAAATCCTCCAGGGTCGGATTGGGTAAACAAAACTTACCACCCTATACGACACTGTGAAATCTGGTTGGTTTCACTCCGTGAAATCGTAACACCAGGGACAAAGAAATAAAATTTCAGCAATAAATTTTAACTTATCTGAAATTCATATTCTGAAGGAGCCCCCATTACTTTTACGACTATATGGTCATAAACTAAGTAACAGAATGAAACGAAACAACATGTTTTGTAAAACTGAACAAATAATTATGACAGTTATAAAATAAAAGATGAAGAGGAAAGAACAGTATTATGAATCAAATCCAAACTAATTCCAAAAAGGGAAAAAGAGACTGAAGGAGCTAGAAAATACAGAGAGATAAACAACATGATCAGGAAAAGCATTAAAAAGGCAAAGGAATCCTGGATAGAAAGACAGTGCAGCAAAATCGATGACAGTCTGAGTAGAAATGACAGCAAAAAGGCATATCAGCTGGTGAAAGATCTCACAACCCATAAACATGGGAAAACTACCACCATCCAAAACAAATTAGGAAAATGCCTCACAGACGATTAATAGATCCTCAAGCAATGGACAGAATACTGCTCAGACTTGTACAGTCACAAGACCCAAGGAGATCCAGCAGTACTAAATTGCCCTCAGGCAGAAGAAACTGATGACAACCCCATTGTTCGTGAAGAAGTAGAAATTGCAGTTAGGTCACTAAAGAAAGGAAAGTCAGCTGGCATTGACAACATACCAGCAGAGCTCATTTAAGCAGGAGGAGAAGAGATAGGCACAGTCCTAACAACAATCTGCAACAAGATATGGCAGACAGGAGAATGGCCCACCACATGGACTCAATCCTTTGTCATCGTGCTCCCCAAGAAAGGAAACCTACAGCTATGCCAAATCTACAGAACCATCAGTTTGATCAGTCACCCGAGCAAAGTCATCCTGAAGATAATTCTCAACAGACTAAAGCCTCAAGCAAAGAAACTTATTGCTGAAGATCAGGCAGGCTTCCGGGTAGGAAGGAGCACCACAGAACAAATCTTCAGTCTCAGACTTCTTTGCGAGAAATACCTTCAGCATCAGCAGAATCTATACCACGTCTTTATAGATTTCAAAAAGGCCTTTGAGCGGGTATGGCATGCAGCCTTATGGGCAACTATGAGGAAGTACAATATTGGCTCAAACCTGGTGCAGGTTGTTGAGCACCTCTATGACAAAGCCACCAGTACTGTTCTCATCAATGGCAGCAGAGGAGATTGGTTTCGAACAACAGTTGAAGTCAGACAGGGATGTATACTGTCACCTACAGTCTTCGACATTTTCCTGGAAAGGATCATGGAGGATGCCTTGCATGACCACAAGGGCACTGTCAGCATCGGAGGACGAACAATCACCAACCATCGCTTCGCAGATGATATTGATGGTTTAGCAGGAGATGAAAAAGAACTGGCTGACTTGGTTGAGGGAATATACAAAATCTCCACATCTTACGGTATGGAGATTAACGCCGAGAAAACCAAACTGATGACAAACAATACCGATGGTATCAGTGCAGAAATAAAGGTCAGTGGACAGAAGCTGGAAAGAGTCACAAGCTTCAAGTACTAGGGATCAATTATCACAGATGAGGACTCCAAATCAGAACTAATTTGCAGGATTGCCCAGACAACTACAGCAATAACAAGGTTGAGACCAATACGGAAAGATACCAGCATTGCTTTTGGTTCCAAAATAAGGCTGATGCGCTCGATTATCATATCCATCTTTCTGTATGCTTGTGAAACATGGACGTTCACATCAGATCTATAAAGGATTCAAACCTTCGGAATGAGATGCTACCGCAAGATCATGGGCATCTCATACATTAACCATGTAACCAACGAAGAAGTTCACAGCAGGATCCAACGAGCCATCGGATCATATGAAGACCTCTTGACCACTATAAAAAAGCGCAAACTGAAGTGGTATGGTCATGTCTCAAGATCATCTGGACTGGCGAAACCAATCTTGCAGGCACAGTGGGAGGGAGCAGAAAAAGAGGCAGACAGAAAAGGAGGTGGGAAGACAAAATGAAGGAGTGGACAGGGATGGGATTTGGAGATTCCCAGAGGGCAGTAGAAAACAGGGAAAGATGAAGAGAATTGGTTGTAAAGTTAACTGTGGTACCTGTTACGACCCTGTATTTTAATTACTTGTGTGTAAAATTTGAATTCTTTTTATTTCATTTTTGTATCATTGTGTTTTATTGTGATGATGATTATTGTTCACGAGAACTGATACTTTCGTAAGAGTTTGTTTATTTAGAACGTAAATATAATCTCGGCTTTTGTAAGAGTTTTGTTTATTTAGAACGTAAATGATTCTGGGCTTTCGTAAGAGTTGTTTAGATACCCGGTTTTGATAAACAAACGACGTAAATGATTGGTTGCGGCCAAGGTCTTTTCTTAGTATAGGTGTTTATATCGTGTACTACGCATTGTCAGATGATAAAATACCACGCTTTATCCGTGCGCGTGCAGCATGTAAATGACGTCTCAGTTTAGTTTAAATAGACTTAGGTCCCTGTGAAATAGTCAAACAATATCTCTCAGCTGTGTCGTAGTCAATTGTATATTATGCCTTGAGAAGAAAGTATAATATTTCTTGTGCTGGAATTAGTAGTATAATATACCTTGAAGAAGAATGGTATATTTTAGATGTGCCGGAAGGAGTTAAATCTTCATTACATCCATAAAGCTATAGAAGTGTCTTGACAGCTATAGGAGTTCATCTACCTTTTGAATAATAATTTATTCCCTGGAGAAATATACAAGTGGTTTAGGACAAAAACATTCAGTGAAATTCATTCTAAATTGGAACAGTACAGTACAAATTGTGGTTCAACGTGAAATTATGAACATTTGTGTAAAGACTTCATCTGACGTCATCATCCTCCATTTTGGAAACAACTTGAGTTTCAAACAAGACTCAGTTAGAACTTTTTATTAATAGGACTCATATATATTCACAATTCTAGGACAAATGTTTTGGATTTTTATTCACAAACCGTAAATCCTGTTTTATATTTTCACCTTTTTCACCGCGTTTTCTATGGAAATAAAATTATCTTTGTTAAAACTTACAAAGCATGTTGTCTCCACTATTTTCTTCTGTTACTTTGAACTAGCCGATACGTAACAAGAGAAAATTGGGGGCTCTTAGGTTAAGGGATTGATGATGATGATCATGAATGCCAAAAGGTCTATCACAAGTCATAAAAATCGAATATTCATGTAACAGAAAATTCTCTCCAAAAGATGTTAATGTATTTAGCATATAATGTTATCCTCCTTAATTTTATCTGGCTTATGCTTATACACCCTTGGAAGTAAATGAATAAAAATTAATAAAAATAAAATCCTAAATAATTACTATTTAGAAGTATACTCTGTTGTACATAACTTTAAAGTACTACTGTTTTCGACAGATGGAATTTTGAGCAATGATGTCTGTTGATGGAAACATGTAAATGCTTGCTTATTATATCGGACGATAATTATCTGAAACCATTGTTTTTGTTTTTCTATTTCTTTATTATTACATTTTTGTATCCCCACCCCTACTTCAGCCCGGTGAGAATGTAAAGAGTCATTCAAGTATTTGAAAGATCGCGACGATAAATCATTATTGTTGGGACAAGTCAACATTGAAGTGTAAAGTTTCTAACTTTAAAATAATGCAGTCTGGGATTCAGTGCTTCCGATACAAGAACTATACATCAAGGCCCGAAAGTTAGTTGGTTCTCCACCCATATTCTAGAACGTTTATGTTTACATATATTTTTGAATTTTAATTTCTGTTTTTTTCAAGCCATGAACGGGACATGTTTTAATACATACTTTTATGCAAACAAAATTGCCATGAACTATTTCCATATTCAGTTGATCGTATATGCGATCACAAAAAGTTTCCATCGAAATTTTGTCTATGTATCGGGAAACAGAATAAATCTAATTCCTCTATTTAGATGACTTCGATATTGAATGTAAGAATTACAATGCCCCCACTGACTTATTTTCGCGGACTAAAGCTATGCCTGGTGGTGTGCCTAATTTACGCTCGCTGATTGGTTAATTGATCAGCATGATTGACAAGTGGCGATAAGTCAATTATTAAAGAAGCCGCTAAACAATGGCGGTAAGATTCGGTGATTGCGAATATGGCAACGGTAAGTGGAGAACGCGCGTGACGGTGGCTGTTTTCCCAGTCACTGCTTGCTCGGGCCATTTCAGTTTCATGGATGATTCATGCTAATAATAAACGGGTTGCACAACGAGTGGCTTGCTTGCTGAAATAGGCAAAAGCTATGGGGGATAGAGGATGCGGTGCATAAAGGTAAGCAAATCCAAAACCATATATTATGACACTACTCTTGTTGTTGAGTCCACCTAAATACGGAAGCAAGGGATAACAGCCACTTTACCCTCGACTGGTGTCCCATCAAAAGTTCGTTATGAATTTTATGTTTATTGATTCGGTTATATTCTTGGAGATGATTTAATCATGGACTTGATTTGCAAGTAACAACCTCCTTGCTTCAAAAATAATATTTGGCTTTTTTGATAAAATATAAAATTTGTACAAGGGTTTTACAGCAGTCAACATTGCATACCTAGCTTTTACATGTTTTATTTTCACTGAACTTTGTATATATATATATATATATATATATATATATATATATATATATATATATATATATATATATATATACACGTATATTTGTTTGGAATGGACAGGCAGTAGGCAAGACTCCCACCTCCACGAGTCTCTTTACCTATGGGAAAAATAGGCTAGTGGTAGCATGACATCACAGGGCAGAAGTCTTTTTGAAGCTGTAGTCAATGACCAGGGTGGAAGAATTCCAAGATGAACTGAACGGCCCCATGTTAGAGACCAGTGCGAACCATACAGTAACATGGCTACCGGTTGTGGTCTACATCCTGGAGGGGAATGGGATCCGCTAGAGCGCAACTGCACATGATAAGCCAGGGGTGACGAAATGAAAATGAATAGAGTTTGTATACCGCATCAGTCTGAGCCTAGGTTACCAATGACCTCACCATCCGATGTACACCAGGACTGAAGTAATACCATGCTAATGGCGCAAATACCATCAATGTACGGGCAAGATATAGCACCTGAATTGGAATGTGGAACATTAAGACTAGTAGGAAAACTCGAGGAAATAACCAATGAGATCGCAAGCTCTCGATGACACATACTTGGTTTCTGCGATATGTGCCAGAAGAATTTAGGAGAGATCAACTTATGAAGGCCACAGGCATTTACTTCTGTGAGAATGAGTACAAGTATAAGCGTGGGGTCAGATTTATGGTACATAAAGACATTGCCAGTGCAATAATGTGTTGCCGAAAAGTGTCTCACGTCTTGTTAGACGCTGTCGGCAACACATTACTGCACTGGCAATGTCTTTATGGTGATATCAAATATGGTCATGTTGAAGGGAGATTCTCTTACTCGGATGGTAATCGTCTTGATTACCATCAGACTGAGTGCATCTCCCTTCAAAATCACTATATTTGATGACGAGGAAGTGGTTGAGTTTTACGACCTGATTCAAGCTTCCGTTAAACAGACACCCAAGAAGAATAGCGTAGTTATAGGAGGAGACTAGAATGCCAATGTTTCAGAAGACGCACGGCCAGACTGGCGGGAAGTCTGTTATTCATACTATAATGAACATACGAATGAGAGAGGACTCAAGCACCTTGATTTCTCCATCTACACTAACCCAGAGCTAATGAACAGCCATACATTATCTAGAAGAAGCATATTTCAGACGGCAAACTTCACGACTGGACTGCGCACATCTTGCTGAAGAATCGCGTCCGGTCTAGGGTTATCGTTGCCATAACAAGTAGCTTCCCAGTAGCTTACATTGGCAGCAATCATGACCTGCTGAAGACGACTGATAGGCTAGGATCAACTTTAAACTTTAAAAGCTTAAAGATCCAAACGTTGCTCAAGCGTTTGTGGCAGTAATGGGCAAAAGGTTACACTGTTCACAATTCTTGGTGCTGAGGAAATCAACTTAGACTTCTTGATCACCACCTGCACCACGGTAGTAATAGGCATTGCCAGCAAGGTGCTTGGCAAGTGTGGTACTCACAACAATCTGCAACAAATATCTGGCAAAAAGTATGACCCTCCATATGGACCCAGTCGCTCTTCTTTTTAGAAAGGGAATCTGCAGCTGTGCAATAAGTACTAAGCGATCAGCTTCATAAGTCATCCAGACAAGGTTATGGTTAAAAGAATCCCAACAGACTGAAACCCCAAGCTGAGCACACCATTTCTGAAGCACAGACAGGTTTCAGAGAATGAAGTAGCACTGCATAACAATTCTTCAAATCTTAGAATCTTCTGTGAAGAAAGAATATCTGCAGCATCGAAAAGACCTCAATTATGTCTTGACTGACTTCCAGAAGCATTTGGACACGGTATGGAAGGTAACCTTATGGGCCACATAAACACAACATAAATGCAAACTTAATAAAGACCTATAACACCTGTATAACAAGGCAACTATCGCAGTTCTCGTCATTGGCAACATCAGATATTGGTTCATAACCACAGTCGGAGACTGACAATGGTACCATCTCTCACCCACTCTCTTCAACATCTACCTGGAGAGAATCACGTCTGAAGCCCTGATGCCCTGGAACACCATGTGGGCAGAATTAGTGCTGGAGGCAGAACAATCTCCGACCTGCGCTTGCTTATGATACAGATGGCTTAGCAAGAGATAAGCAAGAACTGGAAACCTTAGTGAACCGTTTTAAACAAGAAGCAATAAGGTATGGGATGGAGAGCAGCGTTGAAAAGACGAAGCTAATGACATACAAACCCAGTGGCATCCAAAAGGAAATAAGTGTGAATGGACAGAAGCTCAACAAAGTTATTAGCTTCAATTACCGCCTCTGATGAAGGTACAAAACTAATGTTATGTACGGTGTTGTCCCAACAATAATTGTTCTGGCTAGACTGAAGAATATTCGGAAGGGCAGCAACATTACGTTCGGGTACAAGATGCAATTGTGACATAGGAAGATCTGCTCACCGCCGTAAAGATAGGCAATCTAAGATAGTATGTCGCGTCTCACGCTCATCTGGCCTGACAAATGCAGTCCTACAGGGCACAATGAGAGGGAAGAGAAAACGAA
The DNA here is from genome assembly GCA_016617855.1 of Megalonaias nervosa. Taxonomy (NCBI): domain Eukaryota; kingdom Metazoa; phylum Mollusca; class Bivalvia; order Unionida; family Unionidae; genus Megalonaias; species Megalonaias nervosa. Next base: position 48,253 of record JAECUM010004818.1, on the reverse strand, counting down.
GCAGACGGAAGAAGAGATTGGAAGATAACATCAAATAGTGGACAGGCGTGGACGTTGCAAAATCCCAAAGAGTGCTGGAGAACAGGACACAATGAAGAGATATTTCGCAAGGTCATCAGTGGCGTCCCTACCTTGAGCCAGCTTAAGGGAGAGCTGAAAAAGTGAAATAATGATGCTGACAAATGTTCAAGAGGAAGAGTAAGTCAGCTCTCTGGAATCGGATTAGATAATGCTATCATACAGTTTGAAAGACTGATGTATTGAATTAGAGTTTTGTGTTGATGTATTATAGATATCCTCTTTTAAAGCTTTTCATTGTGAGATACTAGTTTATTTTAGATCAAGAAGCCGTAGTAGCTCAGTTGGTAGAGTGCCTGAATAATCACAGTTTCAACTCCGCGATAGGCTGCTTCGGTGTGTCATTTGGAAAGTCACTACTTAGCTAACAATTATTGTTGCATGATATAGCCAGTAATATGATAAAATTGACGCGAAACCCACAAACGTCATACACAATTTGTTTGGTCAGTTTTCATATTATGTTATGCAATATAATGTATCGCGTCTACTCACCTTGGATATTGAAAGGACACAATGGAAAGATACATAAACGTCAGTCATCAAACATACATGTCTACTTTAAACAAAGCAATATACTCTACACAAAAATAGACTTTGTACATATGCTATACCATTTTTTGAGACACAGCGAACACTGTTAATCAATAGTGGATGAAGAGGATTAAAGTTGCAATGGCGATTTAATCAGTGTCGTATTTTAGGCTGTTGTTTTAAAATAGTGTAAATTATGCGTTTTGTGAGCCCAACATTGCACTAATACAGTTCCAAGTGGAGTCTTTTAAATCACATTTAAAATTACATTTTACTAGTCCAATGTAAGACAAAGACTGACAAAAAACAAAACAAAAACGAAACATCTTCGCCGTGTTCACTCACGAAGTTTTTTTTTGAAATAGCGTTTCTCTCAGTAAAAACCTGATTGTAGACTAAGCATGAAAAATAAAATATGTTGAAAGCATGACTAAATTAGGGTCTGATCTAGACGACAGACCTTCGCAACCCCACAAACCACTCCCGATCTAGAGAGCAGACCTTCTCAACCAGTTCACCCCCTCAATGGTGCTGTATGCACGCGGTCAGGGATATATACTACTTCGTCTGCAGGTTTGGTCATTTAAGACAGAAGATATGTGCCCAAGCGAAGCATGCTTTTTGGTTGGTCAGGAGCTCAATCTGTTTGAATGTTCTTCCCATGTCCGTTTTTGTCGTCCTGAAGACAGCATGTACTATATCGGAATTTCGGACTTGCGTTTGTCGAGGTGGATGGCTCCCATAGCTTACTTGGCGGACCTCGTCTAGCCGTTCGTCCATATCGTCTTTCAAATGATATATATAACGTCTCACTTTGATAGGTACCCAAATCCTTAGAGGTCCTTAATAAAGACATGAAAGTGTTCTCTTGTTTGATCTATACCTCCGCCCTCTTACCGGCTAGATTTCCATTTCTAAAAAGCTATCCGGACTGTTTCTTGCATTGCCATTGCTCTCGTACTACCCGGATACCTCTGGAGCACTGCATTTTGCTACAACATTTCTGTAATTGATTGTCGAGTTGCTTGCCTTCTTTTAGTTGTCGAACTTATTTTCCTAATTGTGTGGTCTCAATATTTTTTTACAAGGACACGTATCTAATCGGCTGTTGAGTCTATCGTATAGTTTTTAGATGTGGGGACGATGCGGTATGTGTGTTGGCGCCTCACTAATTGTGGTGTGTGAGCTGGTCGCTATGAGCTCTCTGTAACCGGGTAAAAAAAGCCAGGGTTACTCTATGGATTCAGGGCGGACGGTGGGTTTTCGGGCTAGTTTCTAGTCATGGGAAGCTTTATGAGGTATCCGTTTGTTCTACGAGCTCTAGAAATCTCTTGGAGGCATCGATGATAAAAAACCCCAACAAAAACACAAAAAGTGCTTGTCCTGACCAATTTTCTCATGATAAATTTAGCCTGCTATTGCGGCCCTGGTGTATTGCTAATGCTATGGTACCTACCGTATTCATAATTTTGTCTTTATGATCGTTTCTGGTTAGGAGGGAATGTGCTCTTGTTCCAACGTTACTTTAGTAGAGTCGTTTGTCGCTTTGAGTGACTCGAGCTTGGGATGATCTTCGATAAAGACCTCGCTGAAGTGCCGTCGGATACTAGACAGCCATTCCAACAACATGTACATTATTAATGCATTATAGCTCATTTCATACCGGATGTACCTGAGTTGCTCCGTAATTATTCGAATAACCTCCCGAGTTACTTTATAATCCAGCCTATCAAACGCTGGTGGGTACATGTACATAACAAAATGGCGTACGTAGTTGTTTGGAACTATTTCGGAAATAAAAGATTTAAGAAATGCCCGCTACTTGTATCGTCAGAGGTTGCAAAAGTCGCTCCAGTCAAGGATGTGGCATTAAATTACATCGTCTGCCATGTAGAGATGATTTGCTGTGTAAACAGTGGCTCATACGAGCAGGAAAATCGGAACTTGAATTGACCGGAAAACGAATGTCACAATTCAAGAATGCGAGAATGTGTTCACTGCATTTTAGCGTTGATGGTGAAGGAACTTCTACAGCTTTACCGTCAAGAAATATTCCAGGTTTGTTATACCGCATATTAATACGAAAAAATTCCTTATATTGGTCAATGAAATACGAAAAAATTCCTTATATTGGTCAATGAAATACGAAAAAATTCCTTATATTGGTCAATGAAACATAATTTATGTAATACGGTGTCTTGGTAAAAAAAGGTAAATAAATTATGTCCTATGGAAAATAAGATTGTTAAACAATTTAGTATCATCAATTATTTTCATATCGTGACTTTATTCAGTACTGACTAATAACGTCATATTCAAGGTTTCCGTTAACCGTCTTAGTAATGTATATAATTAACTAATTGTTGAAGTAGCCTATTTTTAAATTATTAATATTGGGGACATGATAAATTGAAATCCCCTGCTAGGCATATTCTTACCTTCAACCTACAGTTAAATGTGTAGATTTTAAGCTCTATAACGTGTATAATATTCTTATGTCCTTTATTTAAATTCAGACTTTGAAAGACAAGAGGCTGTTGCAGGTCTACTACAGCTCACTGTATCACACATGGAGTCAAACCAGAAAAATGTTTATGATTTGTGTTATTCTTATATTTGTCAGTAGATGGTTCACACCTTGTAAATATATCTGTAATTAGAGTTGATTTCTCAAAAATTTGATTGTTGATCTCTGCTAATCAGTTTTGTTGTGGCCTGACACCATTGTCTGGTCTTCATCTTTGATTACCAGTAAATTGTTCAAATAATAACATTGAATACATTATTGTACTACTGTGAATAATGCAACCTATCCTATGTCTTTACTTTTGAATATAATATAAACGAAGTGCAAGTAAATGATGCAATGTGTAATGTAATTTCAATCTCTAAAAAAATCGTAGTTACAATTTTAACACAAGTGACTCTTTTTCTGTATGTTTTTTACATTGAATAATTATATTTTACAGTTCATAAAATCAATCCCAATACCAGCACAGAGAATACAGGAAATGTGCCAGAGGCTGCAGAGGGTCCTATTCCAATTACTGAACCTCAAACAATTGCATACTCTGATACCAGCATAGAGGATACAGCAAATATACTTGAGGCTGCTGAGGATATCATTCCAATGACCAAACCTCAAACATCTGCAAATGATTGTAACTTTAATATTAATTTTTCTACCTGTTATACATACAAAAATGACATACTGATTAAAAATTTTAAATGTATATTTATATACTTTGCACGTTTATTTTTTTAAAGTGACAATGTTGACGAGTCTTCCACTTTATAAATGTATAAAAGTCGTCACATTCCACTGAATGATTGAAAAACGTTAAACAATTATAACTATATTTTCTCTTTTGAACACACATGCTTTAATATTGCACAATCATTACTTTTGAGGTGAACGCTGTCTCTTCTTCCAAAATGGGAAATTTATATGACCTTTTAAACTTTTTCTCTTTCTTATTTAATAGACTTGTAACTGTTTATGTCACTAGCCCCTCTTTCCTGTGTTTGAAAAATATTTCTTCTAATAATCCCCCATTGTAAAAGATCAGAAAAAGACACTGTTCTCGTATAAAAATAGTGTTTTCATAATTATTTTCCAGGATTTTACTGGGAGAAGGGGGAGGGCAATGCTGATCAAATATTTGAAAAGCAAAAATCAACATACCCATTCCCCCAGCCATTTGCAATCATATTATTTCTTTTTACAGATGGCGTGGTCATTTCTCAACAGTCCTTACTTACTCCACGATGGACCCCATCTCAAATATGAAAAAGAAACTTATTCAGCGACTAGACATCACAAGTCACACCAAAGAAAAACAAAGTTTCCATAGGAATACAAAGAACTCCCGCCAAACAAAAGCACACACAAGTAACCCCTAAACAGAAGCGGTCGGCAAATTCTAGTACAGACATCAGTATAGGTGCAGAGACACAAACTGAAACACCATCTTCATTTTGTCTCAAGTCTAATAAGACAACTCAGACAGACTCCAAGATAACGTGTGAGAAGTCAAGTCAAGTAAATATTTCAAAAATTGAGAACTTAAAATCTTCAGGCAAAGAATTGAAAAGATATACTGGCATTGAAGATTACAAGCTATTTACAATACTACACAAATATTTAGTGAGTTGTTGCTCTCATATAGAATGTGAGACTATCCCTGGTCATGGTGATCCGAACAAACTTTTTTCTCACATAGATTCAGAAAATCAGCTTCTTCTTGTACTATACAAATAGAAACGAAATCCTATAGATCCAGTTCTTGCCTCCGATTTTAATATTTTTACAGGCAGAATTTCTGAAAGTTTTAAATTCTGGATTAAACGAATGTATAGAAAATTTAAGATTATTAAAATATGGCATTCAAAGGAAAATATTCAAAAACATATGCCATTATCAACCCAACAACATTTTCCAGATCTTGTTGCAATTGCAGATTGTGTAGAATTTAGCACACAGGTCCCAAGAGGTCCCACAGCTGGAAAACAGACGTTTTCAAATTACAAAAATTGTCATACTGTCAAAGCTATGTACACCTCTGCTCCAAACGGAGCTTTAATTCACTGTTTAGATATGTTTGGTTGCAATTCATCTGATAAGGAAATTTTCGTACAAAGTGAGATAGTACACAAACTGCAACGTGGCGATGGTCTTATGGTTGATAAAGGTTTCTTGACAGAAGAATTAATTCAAGGGAAAGGAATAACTCTTTATAGACCACCATTTCTCTCGGAAAAGAGCAAACAGTTTGACTCTCATGACCGCGATTCAAGAAGACTTATAGCTAGATCAAGAATAACTGTTGAAAATTATAATACTCGCCTGGCTACATCCGCATTTTTGAAGAAAAAAAGATCCCAATACTGTACATGCCCCTCATGAATGAAATCTGTTACAGCTGTGGCTTTTTATCAAATTTAGGACCTTTAATCAGATCAAACAAAGCATCTGAAGGGGAAGAGTCTACATGACGAAATTGATGATTGATGTAAACCCTGATAAGCCTGCATTTAAGGCTGATCTGGTTTACATTAGTCGCAAAAATCATTTCATTTGTGCTCCGGTGGCAAAAGGGTAGTGTTACAGTGACTCATTTTATGTTTAATCTGTGTTTTTAAAGAAAACAATAAAGCAGAATTTCAAAATAAACAATTTTTGTATTCTATTTCTGGTAATTAGTATACTTCACTTGAAGAACAAGCATAATTAAAATCAATGATATCATACATGTATGTAATTATGTGCATTCAAACATGCCCTAAGCAAACACTTGTTCAAATGAGAGGGGATTGGTATCATAGAAATGTTATTTTATCCCTTAGCCTGCTATATGTTTGTAGTGGCGGCTTTTCTTTAAATTTGTATCATTCCATTTATGTTACAAAAGGGTGCTTTGGAGAGCAGACAACAGTGTAAACCATGATGAGCCTGCGAGTTACTCGCATGCTGATCAAGGTTACAATGGTCGAATAAATTATTGTAGCCAGTCTACTGATGAACAGCTAACGTAAGGTAAACCCAGACTAGTGAACAATGTAAACCCCAATTAGGTAACAATGGTTGCATAAATCAGTCACGCTCATTGGAGGAAATTCTAAATGATTTAGTAGACGATCACAGTAATCTGATACCTTTGAAACGATAAAAAAAAAAAAAAAAAAAAAAAAAAAAAAAAAACTAGATGTAATGATTTGTTGGAATAATTCTCCTTTTATATCCAAAATTCCAAAATCATAGAAAGATGCTATCAAAAACCATTTAGTACATAATAATTTTGATAAGTAGGAGGATAAAATAATGAGCTTACAAAAACAAAATTCACTCAAGTTTGTTTATAAATATCTTTAAAAAAAGGCAACATGTTTGTTTGTAAGGTGACCTTGGGATTGTTCCATGACCGTGGTCAACCTATTACGGGGATAATAAAAGAAAATTCATCACAAGTGACTACACAGAATTTTCGTAATAGCTGCAGCTTTATAGCAATTTTTTGTTTTCTTGTACTTTTGTAAAATTTTGTCGGCCATATTCTCGTCAAACAAAGTTTCAAGTTTTGGCAAGAATTTGTCGACCCATCCTTGATTCAATTCGAATCTCTGACAATGAAAACTTCCAGACTCTGGATGAAGCAAGGCCAAATCACAATACTTTGCAAGTGACCTACAAACATACAGTTGGAACTGAATTTTGTGATGCCAAGCATAATTAGGTTTTAACGCAAAAACTTCGACTGAAGTTCCATGTTGGTTTATTTTAACTGATTTTAATGGGTAACCAGGTTCTTTATCACTGTCACCAACAGTCTTGTGGCTCCATTTTACTGCTACTTACATTCCACAATACCACCAAGAGAGTTATTTTCTTCAACTCCACCATCAGGTGATTCTGCAATGAACCCATGATCCTCATCTATAATTAAACCCAAACTTTTAATAGAAATGTTTGAATCCTCTTTAACTTTCTCAGCAACATACCGATTGATAACTGTCAGCTCCATATCTAATCCATATTTCATTGCTGCTGAGGAAAACGAAGATGGCTCTAATATTGCACTACTTATTAAGACAATAATAACAATAACAATAGCACCTCACGGCCATTAGGATTTGTAATCATGACATTTATTGTCAGTAGTAATAGTCACTAATTATGAAAGTGAGCAAGCTCAACATCTTACTAAGGGAAGCCATAAAGGCTATCAAACCATTTTCCCGCTGACTTGTGTATTGTACACCAATACCGCCACCTCTCAGCTGTTACTACTGTTCAATAATTATAATCTTAACAATTATCAGAGCGACTAAACCTCATGATAACACAGCAGTAAGGCTAATCGGATTACGTGTACTTACCTTTTTGTATGGATTAAAAGTTGAGTCTTTCTCGGCTTTATGGAATAAATGTGGCTTCTTGTGAGGCGTAAATGATATAATATTAACCTTAGTGGCACATGTACTTTAGTCAACACTTCTTTCATTAACGAAAAACTGACATCGGGAAACAGAAATCGGATTACTTAACACACATTATGAATAAAATTGGTTCTGGATACATATTACAAAATAAAATGCGGCCGCTTGTGAGGGGTAAATTTTATATTTTTGCACTAATATGCTGGCCACTGGTCGTGTTAGCGGGGTGGCCTTTCGTGAGGGGTACTTTTGAACACAAATTCGTCGGTGCCATTGGATTCAGGCCGTAAGGAGCGGGTGGCCGCTGGTCAGGGGGGCCGTTCAAGAGGGGGACTACTGTTTTAAATAGGTTTCTTGGGACTATTTTTCGAAAAAGTCCAATAATAAAATTTTATAAAAATTTGATAGTGAAACAATGAAATGTTAAAGTGCACGATACTGGTGGCTTTGTGGAATGCAACTCTCCATTGTTTAACACAGTCATATAGACGGAATTTTAGAGTTCTCACCAAAGATAGTGATGGTCAGAAGCAATCCATGAGTCCTTATTGAATCCATAGTGATCTGATTATGAATTATTTTCATACTGAAGTTGTTTACATGTCTAGGGAAAGTTGTTCAGGATTGTATCTTTTGTAATGACTTCTGCAGAGGAGTATACATTTAATTTTTGTTTTAGTCTGTGATGTAAGCCATGACATTTCTCATTTGTACAAATTGTCAGACCTATTCTACTGTTCTTAAAATTTTAACCTGTCTGCTAGTCTAGGTGGTAACTAAGTTATATCCAGCAAGAGAAAGACAATAGTCTGGACTCAAAATATGAACCTGCTAATGGTGATTTATTTTACTCTGAAAAATTAGGTCTGTACATTTATGAGGTAATTTTTGCTTAAACTTTGTAAATTACATGGAGAATCAATATTACTTCATATAATCTTAAAATGTTGTCTTTTCTCTTTGGTGTTTTGAAAACCTGTAGTGATATCACAACCCTAGAAGAAAGCTACCGCAACATGCTACATAGTCATCACTATGGTTGAATCCATTCATTAGATTTTAACCACTTTTTAGATCATCTGCCTTGAATGTCGCAGATTAGAACCCTGGCCGAGTCATACCAAAGACTTATAAAAATGGTACTAAACAGCCGCCTCACTAGGCACCCAGCATGAAGAGGTTAGTGTTAGGACTGGTTGGCCTTGTGTCAGGATAATGTGACTGGGTGGGACATGATGCCCCAGTGCTAGACATCAATATCAACTCCCACACTGCAGACATTATAGCAATATGACTGAACAATTGTTAAAGCTGTGTTAAAAATCCAAATCACACACACACACACACACACACACACACTCATTAGATTTCTTTTTATTAACAATCTAGTGATGTTTTCCAGTGTGCCACTAGGTTTTTTCTATTAGGGTATTGTGCTTTATTGTTCAGCATCTGTTATGGATGTTTTGCCATGTCTCAAGGGACACTATATTTACATATTACATTAATTTTTGTCTTATGTTCTCAGTATGCTGATGTTTTTTTTTATTTAGTAGATTGTTATGAGTTTTTTTCGTCAGTAGTACTTCACGGAAATACTTATAAGAATTTGTGTCATTCAGCTGTATTTAAATTCCTCTAATTGACATGGATGAAAAAAATAGAATTTTCTTACAGGAAATATCAGAGGAGGATGAAAAAGCTCTGGAGAGGTTCATGAGTCAAAAGCCTGGTGCACGGAGAACACTAGCAGACATAATTCAAGAGAAGATTACGGAGAAACAAACAGAAATCCAGAGCCAAATGTCAGGTGACAAATTTACTGCATACTTGATAATCTGTTTGATAGCCCCAGTCTTCTGATTAAGTAACAGATTAAAATAAAATTGTGAAGGCATGGTGCAGATAAATGAGGTTTCTTATACAGCTAAAATGGGAGGACTTTGCACAAGGCAAACAGGCTTCTCATTCATCTCATTCAGCTTAATTGAGGGGGTCGTGGCACAGAACAATAGAGGCTCCTCATTCACCTGAAATGGAAGGGCTTGGTGCAAGGTAAAAGAGGCTTCTTGTTTGTCTGTCTTCATTAAGTTCATGAACACAGTGACATGAACATATGCAAGTGAATTTGAGCAGATTTTGTTCATCAGTATCACTTATAAGCAAGAGTATACAGTATGTGGAATAATGAAAGTTAGAACCTTGCTTTTTTTATCTTTAAGAACAAGTGTTCAGGATTAAATGAAACTGGCATATGGATCATCTTCGCTAGCCAAGGTTCAGATAACCCTATCTACACCTTGGCGGATCGAATAGCTATATTGGTGCTTTGTCCTAGTGACATCTAATGGATTTCATGAGTTAACTCCCTTAGTATGTAATGCCAACTAACCAATAGCATGGTGCATTGTACATCCGCTGAAAACAATGGTTGCAATTGACCTAAAAAGGATACTTCGGAAGTTTAACATTGAAAGTATGACTTTGTACCAGAGGGAAGCCATTACAGGTGTATTTGAATGAAAGGTATTTGTGCAAACATGGACAGACACTGGAAAATTGCTTATTTATCAGTCCATTCAAATTGTGTGCTCCTCTTGTCACGTAGGAACACTGTTCAAATTTGAACAATTTAATTTTGATTGGATGCAGTGGCTTGCCACCACATCCAATGAAATTCACAGACCTGAAGCTGAAAAATATCTGCTCGACATGCCAAGGTGTAGATAGAGTTATCGGAACCTTGGCTAGTGAAGATGGCATATGGATATGTCTTGACAGTATCTGAGACGAGTTATTTAATCTTCTGTCCATAATACCAGGTTCAAGGCAAAAGGCCATGGCAAAGATTTTTGTACTGCTCTTATTTTTTCAACTCAAACATATAAGAAAATATTTTTGTTACCAAATTTGGCAATCATGCAGTTTCTCAAGATTATCTGAGATGCATTTTCCTGTTTCTGCTATTACTGCATATATTTAAATAGTACTACATACATTTGAATTATAGTACTACAATATATATTTGAATAGTTCTACAAATTTGAATAGTTCTACATATATGAATAGTTCTATATATTTTAATAATTCTACATATATTTGAATAGCACTACATATATTTGAAAAGCTCTACATATTGGAATAGTTCTATATATTTGAATAGTTCTACATATATTTGAATAATTCTACATATATTTGAAAAGTTCTACATATTGGAATAGTTCTACATATTTGAATAGCACTACATGTATTGAATAGCACTATATGTATTTGAATAGCACTACATATATTTGAATAGCAGTGCATGTATTTGAATAGCACTACATGTATTTGAATAGCACTACATATATCTGAATAATTCTACATATATTTGAATAGTACTACATATATTTGAATTATTGTACTACAATATATATTTGAATAGTTACATATATTTGAATAGTACCACATATATATGAATAGCACTGCATATATTTGAATAGTACCACATATATATGAATAGCACTGCATATATTTGAATAGTTCTGTATATATTTTAATGGTACTACATATATTTTAATAGTACTACTTATATTTGTTATGATTGAAGTTTGTGTATATCTGACCTATGCCATCTTCCCATGGACTGGGATGAATGGGTTGGGGAGAGAGAGAGAGAGACGTGATATCCTTTTTGCATGTGATCACCATATGGACAACATAAGAACAAAGTTTTTGTAAATTTCCACCCTTTGGTTTAGGGAGGAGATATAAAAATAAACAGTTGGAGGGTATAACACAATATTGCTGACACTTTTTAAACAAGAGCCTCTTATGCAGGAAACTAGCTTCTTGTGGGTCGGTGGTTCTTTCCGGGGATTTCCCAGTTTCTTCCTCCACCATTAATACTGGCCACCATGTATAGCCTATCGTGGGCTGAAAAATGGCGTTAAGACCCACAACAACAACAACAACAACAACTTATGCAGGAAACTTAAAAATGTTGCAAGAGTTACCTTTCCTTGGTCACAACAGCATGAAAAGACAGGAAGTTTTTAATTTGTGTCAATATAAAATTTATTTTTGGTCAGTTACCCTGTCTAAACTACTTAGCTGCTCAGCATCCTTAATTCATAGAAAAAATATTAATAAATGGCACAAAACTGAAATGTAGCCCCAAATATGCTTTGGGGGGGGGGGGGCAGCCTTTGGTTATAGAATGATTGTCTACACCATTCTGTACCAACCTGAGCTGATCATGTATTATATATTTTTATTTTTAGACAATGCTAGTGTACAGATGCAGGCATTGGATGAAAGGGTGGTGAACATGTACAAAAGTATTGGACAGATTTTACAGAAATACAGAAGTGGAAAGCTTCCTAAGGCCTTCAAGATTATTCCAGCTTTGCGCAACTGGGAACAGGTTAGTCACAATGTCTGTCATAGCGCCAGTCATAATGTCTATGAAATATCTATACTCCCAGGCTGGGAACAGTTAGTCATAATGTCTGTCATAATGTCAGTTATAATGTCTATGAACATCCTTACTCCCCAACTGGGAACAGGTCAGTGATAACATTTAATCTTTATTGCTAGTTTTTACTTGACACACATGCCATAGTCATGCCTCACTTTTTTAAAGGCTTTTGTTCTGAACAAGGGGCTGGAAGAATATTTTAAAGGCTTTGAAAGAGCATAGTAACTTTATTTTGCGTATACACTGTTGCATCCTTTATATTTTTAACATGTAGTACAAAAAAATAGGGACATTTTGTTCACAAAACAGGAAGTAAAAGATGAGGCATAGTGTTCTGTGGGTTGGTTTATGAGTTTTTCAGTTTAAAAATGCTAAGAGATCCATTGTTGATTTATTACATAAGCTAGTTGCTACATCGTGTAGGAAAGATCTGCGCTTCACCAGATTTTCTTCTCAGTTTCCTGGCAAGACTGAAACTACTATATAAAATAATTTCTGACTTTTATATTTTGTACAGTTGTCAATTTTTGATGTAATTAATTTATAGAAAATTCATGCTTATCTTGGACATACGCAGGCGGGTTTATTGAAATGAAGCCTTATCACTTTGCAGATCTTATACATCACAGAACCAGACAGGTGGTCAGCAGCCGCCATGTATCAAGCTACTAGAATTTTTGCCTCAAATCTGAATGCTAAAATGGCACAGAGGTAAGACTGTTCTCCATTCATCTGTCAGGCTAAAATGGTATAGAATTAAGACTGTTCTCCACTCAACTGTCAGGCTAAAATGGTATAGAGGTAAGTCTGTTCTCCATTCATCTGTCAGGCTAAAATGGTATAGAGGTAAGTCTGTTCTCCATTCATCTGTCAGGCAAAAATGGCACAGAGGTAAGTTTGTTCTCCATCCATCGGTCAGGCTAAAGTGGCACATAGGTAAATCTGTTCTCCATTCATCTGTAAGACTAAAATGGCACAGTTAAGTCTGCTTTCCATTCATCTGTCAGGCTAAAATGACACAGAATTTTAAGGCTGTTCTCCATTCATGTGTCAGTCTAAAATTACACAGAGTAAAGGCTGTTCTCCATTCATCTGTCAGGCTAAATATGGCACAGAGGTAAGTCTGCTCTCCATTCATCTGCCAGGCAAAAATGCTACAGAGGCACAACTTCATCTGTCAGGCAGAAATGATACAGAGGTAAGGCTGTTTGACATGCGTCTATCAGGCTAAGATGACACAGAGTTAACTCTGCTCGCCATTCATCTGTCAGGCTAAAAATGCCACAGAGGTACAACTTCATCTGTCAGGCAGAAATGATACAGAAGTAAGGCTGTTCTCCATTTATCTGTCAGGCTTAAATGGCACAGAGGTCAGGCTGTTCTCCATTCATCTGTCAGGCTACGATGGCACAGAGATCAGGCTGTTCACCATTCATCTTTCAGTTTATACGCCTTATTTTCCAAACTAACTACTAAAATAAAATTGGAACTTGAAACCTCAGAGTGTTCCTGACTTTTAGTTTTTGACAACTATTCACATTTTTATGCATGTATGAGTAATAGGATCTCAAACTCACATCCTTTGGACTTTATGAAGCTGGTTGAATAGTACAGTATATCACTTACAGGCAATTAATAATCACCCGGTTGAATTGTACTTTGTTTCACATATGTGTCAATTTATATTCACCTATTTGAATAGTACAGTATATCATATGCAGGTAGTTTATATAACTTTGGTTAAAAATACTACATAAAAAATGCATGTAAATTAATTTTTATTTGGATAATCAAGACAATATATCACATGCAGGGAAATAAATATTCAACTGGTTGTACAATATATCACATGCAGGTGATTAATATTCAGCTGGTTGAGTAATACATTATATCACATGCAGGCAGTTATATACAGCTGATTGAGTAATACAGTATATCACATACAGGTGATTAATATTCAGCTGGTTGAGTAATACAGTATATCACTTGTAGGTGATTATATTCAACTGGTTCATTGGTTCAGTACATAGATACTGAATATTAAATTCATTTGGTAAATTTATAGCTTTAACGTTTGTGCCAGATTCATTGTTTATGCCAGGTTAATTATTGAATTCCAGGTTTTTCAATTTGGTTTTGTTTCCAAGGATAAGGGATGATATAACAGAATACAAGAGACTCAATTTCCACTTATATATGGTAAGTAAATTTTATTATGTTTAATCCCGATGCTTTCATGGGGTAGGTGGGTGGGTTGTCTCTTCATCCATTTTTAAATCTATATTCCCAAAACTTATGGCTGGAAATTCATCAAACTTGATGCATAAATTGTTTGAGAGGGATAGAATTCTTGGGATCCCAAGGAGGGATCAAAGGTCAAATATATATATATATATATATATATATATATATATATATATATATATATATATATATATATATATATATAAAAGTTACAGAAATATTTTTTAAAATCTTTTGAGGGCCATAAAGTTAAACCCAGTAGATATATTCGTAGCATAAGGACACCTATATTATGTGTTTGGGTCACAGACTTCCCAGTGTGTTGTGGTGGGGTCATACAATAAAATGTCTGAGGCCTGGAAGTAAGCTGCAATTGGTTGTATTGTTGTTGTAACACATACTGTTGTGGTTTATTTGAATTGCAAGGTAATGTGTTTTGTTGTGTTTTTTTAACTGTGTTGAATAATAAGTCATGCTTGATTCATAAATTATTTATATCTATATTTTGGGGGCTCAGTGTGGCTGAGTGCTCTAAGGTGCTCACCCTTACAGATCACAGACAATGTACCTCTGTCCACATGGGTTTGAGTCTCAGCTTGGACAAAGTGAGTATTTGAAAAGGCTTTGCCAGTGGCTTCACAAGGGTGAGCAGTTCTTTCTTGTTTTTTTATGGTTCTTCCTCCACCAAATATACTGACTGCAGTGTATAGCCTATTAGATGGTCAATAATGGTGTTAAACCCAAACAAGGTGCTCCACATGGCCAAGCAGTCTGAAACACTTGCCTTTACTGATCAATTCCATCTCAACTCTGTTGTTTGGGGTGTTCAAGTCTCAACCGCAGAATTTGTGAGTATGTGCAACAGCTTGCCAATAGCTTCCCATGGGTTGGAGGTTCTGGGTTTTCCCGGGTTCTTCCTCCTCTGGGTATACTTGCCATCATGTATAACTTATCATTTGCTGAAAAATTGCATTAAGCCCACAAAACAAGACCAAAAAAATAAACATAGCGAAACTAAAAAAACACATCTGTATTTAACTCTGTATGAAGAGGCTCATCAATTAGTTGCAGATGTTGTATTTGCTGTTGTCATTATTATATTTATAATCATCATCATAATCATTGTAATCATCATCATCAGTACTGTTAGTAATAATAAGATCAACAGTTGCATAGATGGTTTGTCATACGTATAAATTCATAACATGCCTTTAAAAATGTTCTTCTTAAGTGATGTTATATACATTACATTTAAGTTATAATAATTTTATATTATATTTTTCAGGCTGTTAGAAAATCACTGTTCAAACCAGCAGCATTCTTCAAAGGAATTTTGTTGCCACTTTGTCAGGTATATGATTGATGACTGTCTTTGTTATTGTTATCGGCAGGGTTAAAAAACACATTACCACTTGATGAAACTGTTGATAGATGAGATGTAATGTGTAACTTTATGATTGTCTTCGTATTGTCCGCCACATTTTGTAAACAGCAGATGACATAGTACCCATGTTTCCATTCATCTATCCATCTTTTTATCCTGGGCCCTGAGTGGCCGAGTGGTCTAAAGTGCTCACCATTATGGATCACTGCTGTCTCACCTCTGCCTGCGTGGGTTCGAGTCTCTGGCTCACCCGTTGTGGGTATGTGAGAAAGCTTGCCAGTAGCTTCTCGTGAGTTGGTGGTTCTTTCCGGGGGTTTTTTGGGTTCTTCCTCCGCCATTTATACTGGCCACCATGTATAGCCTATCCTGTGCTGAAAAATGGCATTAAACCCTAAAACAACAACAACAACAACAATCTTTATGTCCATCACACTTTCATTTCTACTCTGTAACTTTCAGACCAAATGAGAGTAAGAGGTAAATCTTTACAGATTGTGTTGCATATAGGGATCCATCATTAACATCATGACTCAGTATTTTATGGGGTTTTTCACACTGTACATTCTTCTCACTTTCAAGCCATTTAAGGTTAATGGATGAAATTGAGTATACTTCTACATCATTATTTGCATCCCTTTCTTTGATTTAATATCAATGATTTACAAAAAAAATTTTAAATTCTTTTTAACCAACTGAGATTAAGGGTTAAAACTAGGTATCCTCTTAACATCATATTTACATGTGTTATATATTGGGATCCCATCATTAAGGTCATGACTCAGTATTTTGCTTTTTCTCACACTGTACATTCTACCCTCTTTCAAGCCATTTGAGATCAAAAGGATGAACATTGGTGTACCTCTACATCATCATGTTCATCCCTTTCTTTGATTTAATGATGCTTTTTAACACATTATTGGCTATATCATGCTGTGGGAAAGCTAAATGCCTTTCCCAAGTCCACACCAATGTAGCTAGTCTAAGCTGTGGAAAAACTAAGTACCTTTACCATCCTGGGTGGTTATTGAACCTGCAACCCTTCCATTACAAGTCTAATGTTCTACCAACTGAACTACTATGGCTCCCACATTGAGGGCCCTATCTTCAAGGTGAAGGTCAAAGATCAATATGTAAGCGTTCTCTTTCCATTCCACTCTGTACACTAAGAGCTGCTTGAGGTTAATGGATGAAATTTGTTATTTTTTTACATGATCAGTACAAGGTTTTCCTGTTATTGACATCAAGGTCATGAATCTGTACTTTACAAATTCCTCCATGCTTTCTCTCTTCCTGTTAACCTTAGAGTTATTTCAGATTTGGGGATGATACATAGCATACTTATACATTACTTTGTGTGTGTGTGTGTCTCTGTGTATGTGTGTGTGTGTGTGTGTGTGCAAGAGAGAGACGTCAAGATCGCATGTCAATAGTTTTAAGTTGTTTATTTCCATTCCAGTCCCTAACTTAACAGATGTTAGGGATTGAGGGAGGATAGTTTTTCAGCTGGTATTATTTAATTATTAGAAGGTGTGTAATATTCCATGTTGAGACTCATGCATTGAATGTCAAGGTCACAGTCAGGATTTTAAGTTTTTCATCACACTTTCCTTTCTGTTCTATAACTTTAGAACTTTGGCTTTAGGAATGAACCTTGATATGCTTATTCATTATCATTAGAAGATGTCTTGTGTACCACATTGCTGGTACTGTCGTCAAGGTCATGGGCCAGTATTTTGACTTTTCTATCACACTTCTTTTTCTCTCTATAATTTAAGAGTTGTTGGAGGTTAAGAACTGAAACTTTGCACATTTGTACACAATTATTAACATGCTACATTGGGTGTCCAGTATTCAAGGTCAAGGTCACATGTCAGTGTTTTTATGTTTTCATTTATATATTCAGATCTTTTTAAGAAATAAGTTTAGAGCATTTTGAGATTATGGGATGAAACTTGGTATAAAGTGTCTCTATCACATTGAGGTTCCTATTGTTGAGGTCAGTATTAGGTTTCTGACAAGATTTTACAATGCACTCCATAACTTATGAGCTAATTATGATAAATGAATCAAAGTTGGTATACTTACATATTGTCACCACAGGATGTGTTGCATTCAGTATTTGGATCCAGTTTTGAAGATCCAGGTCATGTTTATTAGTGCATCCCCTGGGGATGCAAGATTTGGAGTAAAAACTCCCATCAGTGTCAGAACTGGGGGGTCAGACTAAGTAAAAAGCAAATTTTGGAATCAAAACTGCAGGTCAGATTAAAAATTAGGGGGTCTTGGAAGCACAGATGAGGTTAAAGGGAAACACTGATATGTCATGTTTGCTTTTCTATATTTTAAAAGTTGCTTGAGGTTCAGTGATACACCATGGTACACTTACAGTGTCTGTTTCCTTATTTGGCAGCATCTCTTGTATTACAGTCAGGGTTTTGTCTTGAAAGTTGCTGATAAATTTCTTGCCCATTTATGTACCTTGACTCGATTGCCTTTTGAGATTGAGACATCAAAGATGGTTACTTTCCATGTCTTACTAGTAACTCAACACCTCTGTCAAAACAGTCACCATTTGATCATCAAATTTACCACATTAAGGGCAAGACAAAACGTCACTGAATTTGTTGAGGTTTAGACACTCTGATACGTATAGCCAGTCAAGTATTTATAAAATGTAACCAGACAAATACTTATAAAATATAACAAGTCATACTTATAAAATGCAACCAGCCAGATACATACAAAATGCGATCAGTCAGATACTTTAAACAGGGTTCCCAGGCTACCGGGAAATTGGGAAAAAGTCGGGAGAAATGATAATTTTTTTCATGACCGTGAAAAGTCCTTGAATTTCGCAAATATTGATGAAAGTCGGGAAAAACCCGGGATTTTTCCACCACCACTTGATGCCCGAAATACATGATTGAGATGTAACTAAGCTGATCGTGAGTTAAATTTATTGAGTTCTAACCAGAATATTCGGAGGGTGCAGTATGGATCATTTGGGTGCTTGCAGTAAACATTATATGCTTTTATTTTCAAAGTCAGCTCGATATCCATATCTTCCTTACTTGGAAGGTATGAAAACCAGTTTAGCATCTCAAGAGGCCAACATGGTGGTGGCAAAGTGTAGCCGCTTACCGGATGGCCTAGAAAACTTTAAACGTTGTTAGATCAAGGTGATACATGCATGAAATTGATACTTATTTTCTCAGAAATTGTGAGGATTAAAATCATTATGTCTTTAATTGCTGAAAGACAAGATAAAACTATGGCATTGATGAAATGTGACCTGGTACTCTCGATTTGCATTGCTAGTCACATGAGTACACAAATCTAACAACCCACATTTTCAAATGTTGTAGAGAAAAAAATTAAAAAAATATTAAATGAAAGTCGTATACTTATTGTAATAAAAATACAAAAATGAAAGAACACAAAATTCTCCATATTTATATATTCCGAGAACAACTTCTGGAGTGTTGTTGTATCACGTGACTAACACGTTGACATGTGCTCTCTGCTTGATAAATCAGACTGGCCAGATTGCTGGTTTTTACAAAAAGGATCAGACTTTCCTTTAATATAATTGAATTTCTGTACAACAACATTATAAAGGAGTTTGTTGTTGATATCACGTGACTATTGGACTTCCGATGTCGTCGTTTGAGATTTGTGAAGTCATGTGACTAGTAATGAAAATGGCCAGTACCGGGTCAGGTTTCATCTATGCCGTAGTTTCGTCTAGTCTGTCAGCGGATTAAAGACATAACGATTATAATACTTGCCATTTCTGAGAAACTAAATCATTTTCCTATTGATTTCATGCATGTATGAGTCAATAGTGTAAAATTTCTAGGCCCTGTATATGTCACTACCGCATGGTGGCGGAAAATTCCAAATTTTCGATATGCAGTTGCAGTGAGCCCACACCCCAACCTAAATGTCCAAATATGAAAAATGGGGTGGGAATATTCGGAGGAAACTCGGATTAGAAAACAGACTGCTATTCGTTTTAAGCCAAATTTGTAGTTCAAATTGTTGAATCTCGGAACTGAAATGAGAAACTGTTGTCCCTTGTATTATATATTAAAAAACGATACAAGCCCCTGTATCAATACAGGTTTGGGGACTGCTTTAACCAATTACAAGACAAGTTGATTTTACAGAAAATTCAGTCCTTGTTTATACAGCAGTATATAATTTTGAAGATCTTCTGTCAAAATTTAAATCAACCCTTTTGAAAATGGTTTTTTAAATGATGGATTTTTAACCAGATCATCTTAAGGAGATTAGGTTGTTTGAAAAATCTTGTTTGGGATTTTATTGGCACAGATAAATTCAGGGTTAAACTCTTTCGCTACAAGACAAGATTCTAATTCTTTGCGTTTATTGTTTTTTTATACTGGAATAGGAAATGTTTACTTTGTATAAGATATATATGTATATGTATAAGATATATATATATATATATATATATATATATATATATATATATATATATATATATATATATATATTGCTATAGAATTCTTTAGAATTAAAGGTGTGAAAGGAAACAAAACATAATTTATGTTCATTATGTTGTTCCCACTTAGCAACATAATGCTGGTCAGCAAGGTAAAGTTAGAATTTTTATTCTATACATTGAAATGACTTTACATGACAATTTATAGGAATATGATCAAACTTGTATCGTGTGATACATTTTGTGGTTTTGTACATGATCATCTTTGCAGACTTATATGTTTTGGAGAGTCTTGAAAGAGAAACTTCTTTAGATTTAGAAAATGCATGTTTTATAATCAAAAATGTTCTTTAATTCCATTCAGTAATGGTCATATGTGAACCTTGAAAAAATTAATTTCGTCCTGGAAAAACCCTGGAAATGACCTGGAAATTTATCTTTAGAAAAGCGTGGGAACCATGTTTAAAATGTAGCCAGTCAAATACTAACAAAATGTGACCAGTCAAATACTTATAAATGTAACCAGTCAAATACTTATCAAAGGTGACCAGTCAGATACTTATAAAATGCAACCAGTCAAATATTTATAAAATGCAACCAGTCAGATACTTCACAGAGGAAAATCATGTATAAATTTCTGATAACAAGGAAATTAATCTTTAATAAAATAGTTTCATACTAAAATGTCTTCTCTGGACTACTGAACTGAGGCTGAGCTAACAGAATTGTTTTCTTGCCCAGCAGTCTACAATGAGATTTTTAAATTTAATATATCCTTCTTTTTTTTGCTTTTTATAAACATTGTAGCAAACAAGCGCAGGTTCTAACTTAATGGACAAGATGACCAGTTTCACACTAAGCAAAGCTGTTTCATACCAGATTTTTGTACTTATTCATTATTCGTCAGTTAAGTAAATTTTGTACATATTAGTTGTACTTGTGAAGATAGTTCAGATGGTGAGAGCACATACAGTTTGGCTTGTAATCGTTTGAAAATATGCAAGTTAGAGTCTGATTTCTCTAGTGGGCTGGGCATCCACTGAAAATATTTTTCAAATTTAATCAGCTGAGATACTCTTGTGGACTCAAGACTAAAGACTAGTAACTCTCATTAATTTGAAACCAGGTTGAAACTTTTTGCAGCAATTAAAAAGTCTCTAATGCTGATTAATTAAAAAAATAACTCGCCTACTGTTGCATGTGTTTAAAATAGCTAACAGTCCAGTGTCTGTTTAAATATTGAAGTGGTTAAGTGGATTATGGCAATGATGCAAAGTATGATGTTAAATTTTAATAAATGTTAACAGAAGAGTAAGTAGGGGAGACAATTCTGGATAATGCAGAAATTGCATGTTGCTCTGAAAGTTTTTTGCGATATAATCTTGAAAGTTACTAGTTTTTGATCACCATTTCATGTTTCAGGCTGGTAATTGCACATTGCGTGAAGCTATAATATTGTCCAGCATCATTGTGAAGAACTCCATTCCCATGCTTCACTCTGCAGCTGCCATCTTGAAAATTGCAGAGATGGACTACACTGGAGCGAACAGCATTTTTCTGCGGTCCCTTCTGGACAAGAAGTATGCCTTACCATACAGGGTTATTGATGCAGTGGTGTTTCACTTTTTAAGGTATGAATATAAAAAATTATCTGAACACAAATGCCTGATAGATATGGAATTTTTTAAACCAGTTGAACAACATCATATTCTATGAGCTGCCTGTGTCAATTTTGTTATCAAACATTTTTTACGGCTTTCAAGATTTTAATATCTTTTCAACTTAAAATTTGGACACTGTTTAAAACATGAAGTTACAATTTTTGCACAACTCCAGGACTTCAAAAATTACATAAAAGTTATCTTGCCCAGTGTTGAATGAAAACTTAAACTTGCCCTGGGGAGGATTTGAGCTCTCCCCAGAATATGATAAAATATCAGCAGTAAAGTTTAAAATACATATTAAAATAAAGTGTATGATGTTTTAGAATTTTTTTTTTAGAAAGACAACTTTCATCATCTTGTTATTTTTGTTTGTGCCATCAAACAGTGTCAGTAATTAATGATATCAAAACAGATATATTTGCATAGTACATGTAGATAGTTATGTAAATGAGGAATGCAATGAAGGATTAGAATGCAAATATAGTTGAAGAACAATGATTGATTGATCGTGGATTTTATGGCACACCAACTTTTTGAGGCTATATAGTGCCACCAAAAGGTCCTATGACGAATAAACATGATAAAAAAGGTTCATTATGAAAGAGCAATAAAAAGTACAAAAACACAAACCATGATAAGGTGAAAATATATGAGGGTTCCAATCAGCAGGGAATGTAAGTGATCTTTGTAGAGGTTAATAAGGTAATACAAAACAAAATAGGGTGATCGACAGTACTAATGATCATTAAAATATAATCAAAACAAATAGGATTGTACACAAGCTAAATTTTTAATAAATGTTAACTTCCTTCAAGAAATTTAAAATGCAAGTCACATTTAGCATAAAAAAAGTTCCTTTATGTTCCATTGTAGTAACATTTGTGTGTTGGCTGGAGATAATCCATCATAAATTGCTTCACAGTAAAGGGTTCATTCAAAATATGAATTATGTTTGATGAGAATAGTGGTCAGTAATGGGTTTTCCAACTTCCTATTGTGTAGTGACTGCAGTACTGATTGTGAGTTGGAGAAGATGATAGAGTATAAAAATATGTTTGCTTTCGATATATTTCAGCTATTACCCAAATTTTAACTGAAACAGATAAATTTGTAAAAGTGCCAGATAAATGTATAGATCAGTTGGCTAGATTTTTAAGAGAGGGTGATGTTTAGATTAAAGACCTTCAACTGAAACATTCAACAGCCAGGAACTAAACTGCACTGACTTAATTTGAATGATGTAATATATCATGGCATTTTTCTTTCTCTATATATTTACTTAAAGTTCAGTGATCATGCAGATTTTAGTGTCAAATCCAGTAAGTACAGAAGGTAAAACTGAGTCCCTCACTGAAATATTACAATGCCAGTGAATTTGTTCTTTGCTCCTGGGGATTCTTGTGAGTGTTGTGTATGCTTATTCTTCCACATTATCTAGTTTTCAGCTTGATATCAGCAACATGCATGAAAACAATCTTTGAGCTGTCTTTTTATAATGATTTGAGAACACATCTTTTGATCCATCTAATTATTTTCCAACCACTAAGTGTGTATCTGTCTCATGTAATAACCACATAAGGAATATGCCACTTCTGGGTGTTAGACTTTCCTGTAATGCCCCATTTAAATAATAAATGATGAATGCAAGTTCTGAGTATTAGATTTTCAGGTGGCTAGTAGAGTTGAGTGCCTTTTGTTTACAAACTCACCTGTCGAAGAAATCACACGTTTTATTATTAACCATTATTACCTAGCCACCTTGAAATTTGCGACATGCATCAAAACAATCTTTGATGCACCAATTATTCAGAGTCGGCAATCCTAGTCCATTCAAAGTTCCCAACTGCCCATGGCTATGTTAAGACTTGAAAATGTGTGAATTCCATATGCACACAAGTAATGGAAATATAACTGATAAGTTAAAATATAAATATTAGAACATAAGGCAATATGAACTGTACATGACCTCTCGCAATTATTTGAACTTGCCCATTGGCAAATATCTTTCAACCATGCACTTGCCTGAGTCAACTTTGAGTTTTTCCTTAGAGTTGGGTAAGTGTGCTTGTAAAGGCCTGGACTCTGTGAGGACTTTCCAGTAAAATACTTTTGGAACGCAAGAAAAGCATTGGAGTAGTCACCCATCGATGCAAGTTGTATTGTTTTCATAATGAACTTTTAAAGTAATCAGAGTGTGTGTGTGTGATTTGTATTTTTAATGTAGCTTTAACAGTATTTCAGTCATATCACTATGATGTCTTTAATGTGGCAGTTTATAGTGATGTCTAGCACTTAGGCATCATGCCGCAGACATGTAGCATCATGTTCCACCCAGTCATATTATCCTGACACCAGGCTGACCAGTCCTAACACTAACATCTTAATCCAGAGTGCCTAATGAGGCAGCTGTTAGTACCATTTTTATAAGTCTTTGTTGTGACTCTGCCAGGGTTCGACCCCATGACCGCCACGTCTCAGGCAAATGCTCTAACCATTAGGCTACCGGATTTTGTGTTGTAGTATATTGCTATGTAATGTGCTTGTTATTATATGACATTATGAATTGATGATATTGATCATTGTAAACATTGGATGATACAGATTCTCATTGAGTCATTAGGCTAGTTGAAATCTTGTTTGCTTTTGATGATAATGTCCTGTTGATGTCATCCACTTGATGAGGAAAGTTTTATAAGGATAGGAAATGTCCAGTTACTTAGATTTGGAAATTAATTCTTTGTTTTCATGGAATAAAACTTTTTTCAGGAAATTCATCAACCAGCAAAATTTGTAATGACTAAATTGTTCAGCACAGTATTACTGTTATAGAATTAGCTAATCCTTAGTGTTACATCTAAAATAAATGAAGAATTATTTAAATTAAAATAGTTGTGAAAATATTTGTTTGAAAGGGTCTTGATTTGTTGGGATTTACCACAGCATTTATTGTCCTCATCTACAGGTTTTTGTTTCATAAATTTGAATATCACCACTGAATACATTCTCTGACCTTATTAGTGTTAGAAAAATGAAATCCATCACTTTCCAAAAGGGATGAAATAAAGATTTAGATTTCATCAATACAACCATGTAGACAGAGGGAGCAATAAAGTACATCACCGTACCAGTGCTAATTGGCTACCCATCAACGGGATATTTATCGGTTCCAAACATTGTCAAGGTGCTGTCAGCATATTAACACAAGGCCTCCCAAAATCCTTGATAATCTTTTGTGATTTGAACCCATCCATCCAGAAAGTTGGTATGGAATCTGTTTTACCACACATTGCCTGCTGGCACTTTCTGAGCTTACCATCCAGCTGTCTGGCTGACTATACATGTTAACCTATGACCAAAGGTGTGTCACTTGGCAGTGTGTTACCACAGGCTGACCAACAGTTCTGTGGAACTATATGGGGATCACTTTGACCAATCTGTCTATTTTGCCACACATTCTGCAAGGGCAGTTTCAGAGCCAAGCATCCACCCAACAGCCATTCATACTGTCCAGTCTGCACCTGAGCTGACTATCCAGTTAGCTCTCTAGCGCACTCTCCAGCCATTCATACTGGCAAGACAAGCCATTACATTTGTCTCAGTGCCCTTTCATTGACCTGAATTATCTCCAGTTTAGGGTGAATGGTTCAGTGGTCCTAATAACACACACAGGCTATGTGTGTAATAATAGGTTGCTGACAGCTGGCAATAATAGGTTGCTGACAGCTGGCAATAATAAGTTGCTGACAGCTGGCAATAATAGGTTACTAACAGCTGGCAATAATAGGTTTCTGATAGCTGGTAGTAATAGGTTGCTGTCAGCTGGCAATAATAGGTTGCTATCAGCTGGCAATAATAGGTTGCTGAATGTGGCAGTAATAGGTTGCTGAATCTGGCAGTAATAGATTGCTGACAGCTGACAATAATAGGTTTCTGACAGCTGGTGATAATAAGCTGCTGACAGCTGGCAATAATAGGTTGCTGTCAGCTGGCAATAATAAATTGCTGACAGCTGGTAATAATATGTTGCTGACAGCTGGCAATAATAGATTGCTGACAGCTGGCAACTGGAGAATGGTCATAAACTTTCTTCTTTTGATACGTAAAAAGAGGCAGCAATGTGAGACCATGTCTGTACTCTAAAGCATTACTTGCAGCACATGGAGGAAAGTCATGGGGCATGACAACATTTCTTTCTTTGGTGAGGGCCAGGAAAAAGAATATAAATCTGTCAAGCCCTTGCATCGTGGGTGTAGTGCATACATGCCAACCATTACGCTTTTGGCATAATCTTTATTTTTTTTTTCTCCACAAAATTACACATTACGATTGTTCAGATATGGATTACACTTTTTCAGTATATCCCCCTCCAAAAAAAAAGGTTGTTTTCTCATTTTTATTAACATTCCATTATTCCCCCAGATCGTATTCCAGAAAAGACAACTTCTGCATAACTACAACATAAGAGTATGCTTGTTGTGGACTTCCATGCACAACAGTATTAATATATTCTATTTATAGCAGCTGTCCTATTTCCAAGAAACATGCTGGTTTCTACTTCCAAGCCTTTGACCTCAGATTCATTGTTATGATTCATGTTTGTTAAAGAACCAATCTGTAGTGCACTACAGGTCATGTCTAATGGATTTTGTACCAGAGTACAATAGACCTGTGTGTACTTTCCTCACACTATCATTATATTCTATTTATGGCTGTATGGCTTAGTTAGAAGAAAACTGACTGGTTTTCTAAATATTAATCTTTGTTCACAGATTCTTTGTTCTAATTCATATTTGGTACAGAACCAGCCTGTAAGGTATGGTGCTAAAAATCAAGTTAAATTTATTTTAGTTAATGTGTGTGTTAGAGCAAACATATTTTTCAAATAATATCACATGAATTAGAAAACAACAGAAAGAAAAGCATACACTCTGAAGCATACATGCCAACCATTATGCTTATGGCATAATCATTACTTTTTCAACAAATTGCATTTTACTCTTTCCTGTATATGGATTATGCTTTCTTGCTTCATTAAAAGATTTTAAAAAACTGAAGTGATAGAAAGTTGTTTTTTCCTGTTTTTGATCTAGATTTGAGAATATTCTTAGAAAGATGACTGCTTTGTAAAAATAGCATGAGAGTACTTTCCTTTTATGCTTTTTATAGCAACTGTGTATGACCCATTTCCCAAAAAACATACGGGTTTCTTCAAATATAAAATTTTGTGTCACAGATTCGTTATATTGATCAACTAGCTAGTTATCGGACCAGGATCCCATTAAATTACACAATAGTAATACAGTTGTCTCTCACTCAGTATAACAGTCCCTATTATAATGTACCCCCAATAAAAGGCAACCTCACCTTTAACACTGAACTTTCTTTTTTGAACAGTATTATAATGAGATATCACAGTACTAATACAAAAGAAAACACCTTGAACCATAGTAGACATCAGTCCATCAATAGAACATCTCTTGAAAATAAACTCATTTGAATAATTTGTAGAGACCATACAGAAACTTTGTAAAACATGTATTAAAAATTTGTATCACAGGATCATATAAAGCTATAATACTACTTTTTGCTGTTGTCATAACTGGAAATTTCTGGATTGCAGGTTTATGACAGACAAGAGGGAATTGCCAGTGTTATGGCATCAGTGCTTTTTGACTTTCATGCAACGCTACAAAGAGGACATTTCCAGTGAACAGAAAGAGTCTTTGTTAGAACTCTTACGAGTTCATGTTCACCATTCTATCACACCAGAGATACGCAGAGAAATTGTGAACTCCAAATGCAGAGATGCAGAGACAGGAACATCACGTGAAATGCCAATGGGATTTGATGATTGAATTTTTGTTTAGGGGTTAGCTCTATTTAATGGATAGTATTTATTGGGCTTTGGGTTTGAACCCATTTTTTAAAAAAAAATGATCAGAAAAATTTTACTTGAATAATACACAGTTTATGAAAGGAGTCTTGCGTGTTTCTGAAAGTGTATTGGAAACATGTTAAAATTGTGAAAGGAGTGTTTTTAACAGGATAGGATGCATTTTAGGTTTAAATGGCAAGAAAATTTCAATGCAACCTGCAATTTCTGCATTATCCAAAATTGTCTCCCCTACCAAACTCTAATATTAACAGCACACATGTAATATTTTGTGCATTGGAGCAGAGACAAATAGCAGAATTTTCATTATGAAAATTCATTGAATGTATTTGAATACACTTTGAATATTCAACTAGTTTAATAAAGCTTTAAATCTGTCTGTTTTGGTCATTTTTGATATTTAATAACCCCACCCACCCACCAAACTAAACACCTGTCATCAAAATCTAAGTACACATAAATGACATTTCAGTGATCTTGCACAATTTTAATGGGATTCAGATTAAAAATGAAATTTATGGTGGTGGTGTTTCCCCTGCTTTTGTCAATATAACCTGACCCACATCCAAACTCATAAATCTTTCACTACCTTTAATCTATTCTTCAACCACTTCTTTAATTCTTATTACAGTCACACAAATACTATACATAAACATTTGCACTTAGACACTTTATTATATTTTCTTGTTATTTTTTTTATGAGAAGAATTACTTTTCAAAATTGCCTAGAACACTATTTGGGCCTATTTTATATAATTTCCCCAATCCCCAAATTATCACAATTCGTATTATAATCAAATCACAAAATCATTATCCCTTTAGGCTTTGATTAAAAATAAAATTTACTTAGATAGAAACTAACTCGTACTTTGACCTAGGTATTGCCAGTCTGCACAAGAAAAAGGGGCACATTATCGACACTTGCATACAGATTTCTCACAACACGAGGATGAATAAAAAGACTATGGTAAAAGTCACTTCATAAAACTTAAAACTCGGCAATATGGGATGGGTGCAGAAACCAGATTGATGAACTTGTATCCAGAGAGAAGGAAGTACGAACCTAAGTTCAAGCCTGCAAGGGTCAGGGCATGGAAACCATCCCACAGGCTCTAGTGAGAAAGAAGTTCAGCCTAGAACCAAGCAGGCTAGGGACAACTAATATATTTTGATTGAATGGGACATAGATCAACCCTGACCAAATTCTTAATTACTAAAATATGTATTATTCTTTTATATAAACAACAATACCTCTGGGAGGGCAAAGGAATACACAATAATAAGGATACATTTCAAAACTCAGGGTGTCATCTCTTCTTTCAAACCAACTTGTGCTGGGGTGAAGGAGTGGAATGTCATCATAACGGTATTTCCCCCATATCGTCAAACTCAGTATAATTATAAGTCTTTCATTAATGCTGATGATGGACTAAAGGTAAGAAAGGGCAGTAACCCCTGAGTACTTTTTCAATTAATTGCAAAGACTACAAAGAATTGCCAGGGAAGTGGTTTGTTCAAAATGAAATTTGCACATATGTGGCCAATTTAATTCAATTCAATTTGGATATGTTGAATGATACATAAAGGCTTTGTTGACTTTGATATACTGTTTTATACCATTTGTTATCACCTTGCCATAGTACATGTCATCTTTTCAAGAGTGCCAGCACATACAAATGGAAATGGCAATGTTGTGAGCAATGTGGCTGTTGACAATTTGGACATTTTGATAACTTTGTGAGTGGGAGTTTGAATTTCAGCTGAATTAGCAGCTTTGAAGATGTTTCCCTGTATCGTTCAAGTTATACAGGTTATGTGGGCATTCAGTACTAAATATATTGGCAGTGAATGAATTTCATGATGCATACCTTTATATGGCGATTATTTGCTATATTTTAATCCTTGTACCTTTGGAAGGTAATTATTGACATGCCTTAGGAAATACATATGTCAAAAGTCAATGTTAAAGTATGTTGACCTTTTTGGACGAGGTCAGTGCTCAAAAAAAATTTTTAAGACACAGGCTCAGGGCTGGTGACTTAAAAAAATAATAATCCCTGACTCAAACTCCACAAGCCCGAACTCTAATTTCCAGGTCCTGAGGTCGCCATTGCTCTAATGGTGTCCTTATTCAGTCGATCAGCATTATTTATGTTCAGAAGCATGTCTTGATTTATATATGGTTTCTGTTTACACTTTGATGTTATTCATAGATACCACTTAATTTGTTTAACCAGTATTTCATTACATTAGTGTAAGCATGAGCACTGAATTATTCATTACAATTTAACTTGAAAAATCTTGAACAACACTATAACAATTGAATAAGACCATGAAAAAAATCAGACTAATTACACAAGTGTTTTTGCCAAAATCATTTTCAGTTTCATAATCAAACTTGAAAACCAACACAACTATTTTTGATCCCTTTATCACTTATAATATCTGACAAATCATCCCACATTTGGCCTAAACTCTCCAGATTACAAAAATAAAGTAATCAATTAACAGCTTGTTATGTGTACATACTAGCCTTAAAGGCATTATGCAGACATGCATCATTGCACTAGTTAAAACACTTGCTGGAACAGTTCTAGTCCCCACTAGAATGGTTCTGGCTGGTTTCTGGCACAAAAAAAATTGAAAATGGTGGTTTTGGTATGATAAACAGATGATCTTCATAAAGATATAATCATTTACTAGTCTTCCAACATTTTAAAAATACACTTCCACATTTCATTAGTGCAATCAGGCAAATTAGATTTCTTTTTTTGACAAGCCCAACAGTCACCTCCCTTAGAATATAGGAGGGTCCCAATCTGAAATTAGAGGGGCTGTGGGTGCCTGGCTATCAGATTTTTTTTGAGCACTGAAGGTAAACTTGAAGGTGTGATCTAGTACAAACCAGATTGAATGTCATGCACTGTGTTGTTACCAACAAAACTGTGAGTGTTAAAATAGTGCTTACTTCCACGTTTTTTGTTATGATGGGCACAACCTCCTCTTTTATTTACCCAGTTTAGTATGTGGCCACCAATGGAGAAATCCAATGCAATCAATTTTCGTTTTGGAAGATTTTTTTATGGCATTTAAGGTCCAGAACATTCAACAATCAAGACCGAATGTACTTCAGTAGACTATATTATTATTAATTTTAGAACAAGAAGAAATCTGTAATTTAATTTTAGTGAATGTGCTAACATGACAAGGTTGACATGCATTTTAGACTAATTGGGTGTTGTATAATTTACGTTCTGCCTTATTGTTCCTTTTCCAAATGCTGACCGACTTAAATGGCAAACAATTGAATGTTCTAACACTTATTTCCTTGTGTATATTTGCAAAATAAAATATTCTGATTCAAATGTTATATTTTTTGTTTCAGCTTTACTATGTATTTCCATATTTCTTAATGATAAACCCTTGCTTGAAAATAAATCCAACTCCCACTTAACAAAAGGGTGACTTTGTTATCTTTACAAGTTTACCAGTGATAAGGCTACTTTCACTTTCCAAACAGTTTACAAAGCAGGATCAATATGCTTAATATAGGGGAAATACTGTATCTTATTAGATGCATAATGTAACCCAGTAAATTGCAGAAAATTTACCCTTTTTTTTTACCTTGAATTACATTTTGGACACACAGTAGAGTTTATCTTGTATTACGCCAAGAGGTAAGGATTTAAAATCACTAATCAATAATCCAATTCAAAACGCTGGCAGGCTGTATCATGGCCTCTAGGATTCTCATGAAAACTTTGGGAACAGTATAAATTATTAATTATAAAACAATAATTATGATATTTAACTGGTTAATTGTGCACTTTCTAGACCTATGTAAGAATGTTTCTACCTACCCAGTTATACCCCTCTAAGAATGTGGAAGGAGTTAGATTTACCCCAGCTTATCTGTCTGGCGGGTTTGGTATTTAGGTCTCATTTTAGGGTTTTATGAATACATTTCTTGTATAAAATGTGACAGTCTCTCTCTCTGGTACTCCATCTGCTCTTAAATTGCTGCTGAAAATTCACGTAAATTGGTAGCTTACTTAAGTGTATTGTAAACCACTTGGAAGAGGGGTATTAATTTTGGCTTCTTTCCAAGAGATCTCTGGGAAGTCATTGGGTCAGATATGCTAAAATTTAAATTAGTTTTATTTTCAAATGTTGTTGGACAAACCTTGATATATGCAGTTATAGAATGAAGTTACTTGTAATATATTGTGGTTTGCAGCCCTTGTAAAATGGACTGGGTGTGCGATGGGTACACAGGATATGGGTTTCAACTTTGGGTAATGGTCGTGAGGTACAGAGATTGGGAGTACAGAGGATTACGAGTTGTTGCCCTTGGTTAATGGTTAGACGTACAGAGGATTACGAGTTGTTTCCCTTGGGTAGTCGTTGGGAGTACAGAGGATTACGAGTTGCAGCCCATGGATAATGGTTGGGATTATGAGTTGCAGTCCTTGGGTTGTGGTTGGTAGGTAAGTCTGATTTTGATTGCACACTGGTATAAGAGGTTATAAAATTTATGGAAGTGATGCTGATCCTCTTTTAAGTATAATGGATCAGCTAAAAATTGAAAGAAGGAAAAATATGTACACAACTTCAAGAATCTGCTGAACAGTACTCGACCAATTTCCAATTATGTCTGACGTGGTCATATTATTATAGCGCTGGCAGGCAGCTGGCAAGCGGTCCCATGGCGTACAAACGATATAGATCATTTGAAAAAGCACGCATAAACAATGTAAAACTTTTATTGACCATTCTTGCAGATTTTGAAGAGTAGAAATAACAGCACTAAATTCAAAATCTTCTCTATCTCAATTTAAGCTTTCAACATCAAAAATGACAATTAAAAGGCACCTTTTAAAGACCGACAGTTGGTTACAGTTCTTGTTGATAGCAGACTATATTCACTCTAGATTTTAAAACGGACAAGTTTCTGATTAACATAAGCGTCAGCATGACCTGTCTCAATGGCAGATCATGTAAGGGTGTTTGACATAAGCGTAAAGCATGGTCTGCCTCAATGGCAGATCTTGTAAGACTGTTTGACATAAGCGTAAAGCATGGATTGCCTCAATGGCAGATCTTGTAAGGCTGTTTGACATAAGTGGCCTGCCTCACTGGCATATCTTGTAAGACTGTTTGACATAAGCGTAAAGCATGGCCTGCCTCAATGGCAGATCTTGTAAGGCTGTTTGCATTTTGGTCCGCATTAAACACGTATTGAATGTATACATGCAAATTCATTGATATATGATATAAAATTAGTGACAAATGCACAGTGCGTTATCACATATGTTTATTAGTGAAAACTAAAAACTTGGATTTGCTTTTATACTCGACGGACTAATAAATGCTTGAGATATAAACGGAAATGTAACATCATAAAAATAATTTGCACACTACAAATAGCTGCTTTTGGAATACCCTTTTAGATCAGGTTTATACCGTATAGGCTTGAATAGAAGTCACGTCCAAATGCAGACTGCATAGATCGAGTTCTGCCGTAGCATAATGCACTGGCAAATCTGCGTCTATTATGTTTATTAGGATTAATCAGTAGAACAAGCAACATAGACCGTGATCAGGGTCTGAGTTGTTTGCAGTTGGACTAGATTTTAAGCGAGTATATACTGTAGTAAATATGGATTCTTTATTGGCACTGTTTATTTTTAACGGAAACTGTATCTACGAAAAGTGATCGAAGTTCATTTAGAAGATCACCCAACTGGATATTTTCATCGCGTGACGACACTCCGCTTTGACTATATGTTGCGCAGTTTCCATCAGTTCAATTTCTTGGCATTTTTCAACGTAATTTAAGACCTGAGTAAGGACGGCAAGAAAGACATTCCAATTCACCCAAATTTAAAATTCTCTTAGAAAGACTATGTACATGCAACAACAAAAATCGGATTGTCTTTGTTCTTTTCCGTTAGAGTTACTACTCTGAGGTGTTTTCAACAATGTTGTCGCCGACTCTGTATCGTCTTCTCCACTCTCGCTTTTTCCAGGTTTTCTAAACTTTGGTGTCTCCAAGGTTTTTTCATTCCTTCTTCCATTTATTTAATAAGTCTGTATATCCATTTAACTTCACGGAGTCTTGCAATTGATGGAAAGTCCCGAATCGAATAACGGATTGTTTTCTCCAAACTAAGACGTATTTTATCCAAGTGACGATTAAGGGCAGCTGTATTTTTTGGATCAAACATGTATTGAATACTGTAGTAGTGAGACTATTTCCCATTATAAATTCTTCTCAATACACTGAAAGATACCTTGGCAGAAATTCCTGTGAGTTTGCAGAAATTGGTCAGAAGCTTTCTTTTGACTTCAGTCTGACATGCATAAGCATAAATAATTCCTAACCACCCCGAAATTATGGCTGCAGTTTTCAATGTGGTTCCAAACCCTAAAGGCCAGCGTTCTTTCCAACTCTCTTGGATGAGCAACTCTCCGATATTTTGCAAATAATTTGTTACTGACACTGCATTTTCTTTGCCATTCTTTTGCGTCTTTTTCCACCTTTTCAATGTACTTTTTCCATTCTTCTAAACTTCCATCTACCTTTCTCTGTACCAGAAGATCACTTAGAATGAGTACCACCTTGATTAGGTTATGACGAGTTGTACTCATATTCCGATAATAATCCACCGTATCTTCATACTTGAACGGTGTTAGATAATCGGTTAGCGCGATCGCAGCTTCTTTATCTTCGGCATCAGCGATGATTTTTACGTAATTAATCAGCATTCCATCTTCCTCTACCACTGGAAAACTTTCTACATCAGATTTATCCGCTTTTGTCTGGTCAGACTCAAATCCAGGTATGAAATGTGTTAAACCTTGAAATAATACATCACGGCCAGCCTGTCCAGCTTGCTTTAAAACATCTCGACCAGCTTGCCCAGCATACACGATTGCATCACGGCCAGCTATCCCAGCATGCATTAGCGCGTCTCGACCAGCTAGCCCAACTTTCATGACTGTACCACCAGCCTGCACGAGTACATCACCAGCTTGCATGAGTGCATCACCAGCTTTATTCAAATATGCTGCACCTAAAACTTTCTTTCCGAACAGTTTCGAGCCCTTGAAAATTTTACGACGTGAAAGTCCTGGTGATTTAGCTTCTTTTGCATCTGATGACCCAGTTTTGCCATCGTCTCTTAACGTACTCGTTTTGGTCACTTCGGAAATATCTTTTCTGGATTCGTCTCGGTTTCTTTTTCTGCCTTTACTTGCCTCTTTAGAAGTTGGGTGTCTACGACGACATGAACTCAGCATATTCATCAACCTTCTCCTCACTGCCATTATTGCTGTTATCTGTTTGCATCATGCCACAGAAGAGTATGAATGAAAGAAAAAAGAATTAGTCTTGGCATTATGCTAGTGGCTCACAAAGCCGGAGTTTGTCCTAGATCATCTTCGCTAGCCAAAGTTCCGATATGATAACCATATCAGCACCTTGGCGGATCAAACAGATATTTTAGTGCTTTGTCCTAGCGACATCTATTAGATTTCATGGTTTGCCTCCTTTAGTATGCAATGCCAACTAACCAATAGCGTGTAACAGCGGTGCATCGGTCGAAAATGATGGAGGCAATTGACTTAAGAAGGATACTTTGTAAGTTTAACATAGGAAGTATGACTACGTGCCAGAGGGAAGCCATAATGGGTGTATTTGAGTTAAAGGTATTTGTAAAACACGGACCGGCAGTGGAAAATTGCTTATGTATCAGTCTATTAAAGTTGTGTGCTCCCCTTGTCTCGATCATGTAGGAACAGTGTTCAAATTTGAACAACTTAATTTTTATTGGATGCGGTGGCTTGCGGCCGCATCCAATAGAATTTCACAAACCGGAAGCACAGAAATATTTGCTCGATACGCCAAGGTGAAGATAGGGTTATCATATCGGAACCATAGCTAGTGAAGATGGTACCAGATTGAAGATGTTTTTCTTATGTATGTACGTACGTACGTACGTACGTATGTATGTATGTATGTATGTATGTATGTATGTATGTATGTATGTATGTTTAATTTGTATTTGTTAGTTTGTTTCTCCATCATTATGTGTTATGTTTAATTGTAATTTGAAGATGACCTTGTCCAAAATCAAGTTCATATTGTACCTGACACGCAAGATCTGTTCTGTAAAAAACAGAATACATAGTTAAAACTTTCTATGTGATTGTGGAGTAAGTATTCAGATCATTATTAATAGTAGACATATTTATAGTCCTGATTATGGCCTCAGAATGTTCTAGAATGGAAATTTCCACTAAGTAGACATAGTATGTTTAGAAAATGCTGATTGTGACCTCGGTCAAATAGTGGGTTTTATAATCTTGTTTACTTGAAAAAATATTTATTCTTGCTTTAACATCTTTTAGGCAGAATCAGTCTTATTGTTGATTTCGGTATTTGATTTGGGTAGAATTATTTATTAAAATTCACTGGAAATATAAAGTGCTCCTCAATAATATTCCTATACAGAAACATTATTTGAAATTATAGTGATTTCAGAACAAGGACATCTTTGATTATATTATAATAAATAATCAGAAGACTTAACACATCATCACACTTCATGCCACTGATACATTAGTGCATTGAAGACTATAGGCACATCAACACATTCAGCCCGGAATCTTAATTAGAACTTTATTCAGGAAGACTGGTGATATAACATTTTGGGCTCTTTGGGTTTTAATTCGCAAAACCGTAAGTTATTTTTTTTTTAATTTTCACATTGCATTATATGTAAATAAATTATATGTTGAATTTGTAAAACTTTTTGCTTTTCGCTCTTTCTATTACTTAGTTTAAGACCATAGAGTCGTAATAACAATAATCTATGTATGTGTGTGTGTGTGTGCACAAGCGCGTGCGTGCGTGCATGCATGTACATATGTATGTGTTTTACCAGCACGTCAGCACAAACTTTGCTATATAATGCCGATTAAACGTTATAAATGTTGCCTCAGACTTGATGGCCATACGCTTGAGAGGAATGTGTTTTATTGTCCGTGGCACTGACAAGGTTTGCAGTCTGGTCAAGGTTGACCCATGATAGTGGCAATTTAAGCAATACATCACACCAGTTTAAAATGGCATGAGGGGAACAAGAGTTCATGACTCCGCGTGGTCGGGACGCCTGTCCAGCATAGGTTTACTCACAAACACAACGTTCACCCTACTTGATCTTTCGAAGTTGGATTAGCTGAAGCAATGGATTTTAACTGTCTTGTTTATGGGCAGTACAACATCACTCGTGTTGAGGCCCAAACTCGAGACAAAATACAATCTAGTGCAATGATTTAGTATCGATGACAAAGGCACGTTAGAACCTAAATTCAAACCTTAAACCGTGGGTGTATGTCTAGCTAAATGTGTGTGAGATAAGGCAACTCTTTCGGCAGTCTCTCTTTTTGTTGCTTTTTTTTTTTGAGCTTATTGAGAATGAAGGATTTAACACTGACACATAGACCAAATTACCCTCCTTCACTTGGGCATGAGAATGGACAAGGACGTTTTTATCTTATTCATATGTTCTGTCTGCAGTTGTATGAGTGACGAGATTAAACCCACACCTCCAGTTCATATTCACATCCACGTGCACATATGTACTATTTGCAGTGGTTGTTGTTGTTGTAGGGCTTAACGCCATTTTTCAGCACACAATAGGCTATACATGGCGGCCAGCATTAATGGTGGAGGAAGAAACCGGGAAATCCCCGGAAAGAACCACCGACCCACGAGAAGCTACTGGCAAGCTTTCTCACATATCCACATTCGCCGAATCCGAGACTCGAACCCACGCAGATAGAGGTGAGATGGCAGTGATCCGTAACGGAGAGCGCTTTAGACCACTCGGCCATTCGGGTCCCCCCACTATTTGCAGTGGAGCACAATTTCTCAGCTAAATTCTGTATGGAAATCCTATTTAATGAAAAATCATTAACTGAGTGCAAACTTTGCACGCATTCTTGTCTCCTATATGTATACATGTATAATTATACGACAGCACAGAACTGGCTATATAGTGCCTATTAAAATGTAGGTTCGAAAAATACGCATGTGCGTGGGGGGGGGGGGGGGCTTTTAAGGTAGCTTTAACAATTTGAGTCATATCGCTACAATTCCTGCAGTATGGAAGTTCATAGTGAGGTCAAGTACTGGGGCATCACGCCTCAAACATACTGCATAATGTCCCACCCAGCCACATTATCCCGACACCAGGTCGACGAGTCCTAACACAAATCTTTTAATGCTGAGACCCAAGCAAGGCAGCTGCTAGTATTATTTTATAAGTCTTTGATATGACTCGGCCGGGGTTCGAACCCGCGAACTCCAGCAGCCGAGGCGGATGCTGTATCAAACATGTAAAAGATAAAGAATTGCCACAAAAAAGGAATATAAACTCCGTACAATAGACGTATTTTCAAGATGAAAGATACACGGTTAAGCTGAAAATATGAAGTCGAGACCATTTGTCAATATATATTCAAAATATAGCTCGAATAATTTACTTTAAAAATAATGTTTCAAATAGATGATGCACTCGTGTTATAGTTTGTAACTTTGAACTAGTAATATAATCAAATTGTATTTTTTTAAAACAAGCTTGTATAAATTTTCTGTCTTTCATATATATTTTGCATTGAGCTTCATCTGACTGCAGATGAAGTGAAAGTTCGTAAGAAAAGCATTCAATCCAACATCAGGTTTTTATCTACTTATTAGTAAACCCGCCACAACATTGATCCCGACACACACACACACACACACACACACACACACACACCTACTTGGCAGAATGTTCTGTTTATCGTCTTCAAGCGAAGGTATGTTGTACTCCGAAACTTTTCGCTGTTTTCTCAGTTATTGACAACTGAAAAATATAATGGACAGCTTTATGCTTTAAATTTTTAAACCGCGGCTGTGACACGGCGCAAAAACGCATTACATGAATCAAACATGAAATGTATCCAGGGTGAAAATTTCCAGGTTATCATGTCCAAGAGCCACATTTTTGGTCAAATAATCTTACTACGTAGCATTACTTAAACAAACAAACAAAAAAACAAAAAAAAAAAAAGGCAAAAAACACATGGCTATTTGCTGACCAAACTGGAATGACAACAGAAACGTCATTTTGGTGGAATAAAAAAGAAAGTAATTAATTCTACCTTAAACGAATACTGTTTGGTCCTCCTTGCCTCAATATGTTGTGCCAAGCTGTATTCAACACAGTCAGTACATAAGATGGGAATGCAGTTTGTGATATTTGTCAAATACGCAGATTACGTAACTATGAAGTGACGTTGTGTATTGTTCTATCTTACGTTGAATGTATGCACTTGACTTTCTAACTACCGCTTATCTCCGCTGAACGTTATAACTGTAATGTTAGATACGCTACGTTCCAAAGTTTTCTTTAAAATTTCCCGTACGCGTTTGTCTAATTAGAACCTAGTTTTATCCCTGAAAACTGCCATATGATGGCATTTCTTTGTATCTAAGACGAAAAATATCCTTTATGATCAGTTTAGCTAATTTTTCATCGTATTTTAAAATCAAAATTATCTGCATCCTTATAAATTAGGACTGTGGCGTAACAAGATGCGTCTAAAAATATCCATAATTTCATTGTTCCCTTACCCTGTTACAAATAAAAATTTTTTTTCTAAACCTTCATGTACTGTACCGCTTAAATACATCTTTAGTGCCTTATTTTGCTCTGCTGCAGGCGACATTTGAAAAAAGTCTGACCAATTTAACATGTTAAACATTATCTCGAACCGTGATACACACTTTTGCTTTCGAAAACTGGACATTCATTCTGAGCTCTTGGATTTACATTGAACAATACTGGTAACCATACTGAGTTAGATTCCGAGTCACGTGGTACACATTAAGTACTTAAATAATACTAAATTCTTAACTGATACTAATTCAAGGCATTACAATGATTATTTATAGTATTTTCAAATAGATTATAACTTCATAGGTCAACATTCGGGATTTGCTTCTTTATTTTAAAATTCAGTCCTGTACGGAGCAAAATAGTCTAGAGTGTGGGTTTGGCCCAACTGAAAACACGGCTAGAAATAAATACAGACAAGATGATGATGATGATGGTGGTGATGATGACGACTACAATGCAGTAATAACAATAATAATCAGGAAAATGTATGCATTGAAAATAATAATAGTCCCAAACATGACAATATCATTTAGACTAATTTAACCCTACGTTGCTCTGTCATGGATTTTGTTTTTATTGATTTATTTACTTACGAATGTTTATTACGTTTTGTACGAGACTTTTAGCATTTTAATAGTCAATAAATAAAGAAAGCAAGAAAATAATAAATAAAAATAATTAGAATTCCATATGGGACTAATACAGAAGGAAAATGTGCTGGATACCCGAAACAATCGGCAGCCAGAAATATTCTGTGAAGTGACAAAAACCTCAAGCAGTTTAAACAGCGTGGACCAAATTTTATTGAATGGCAGTTTTCTACCAGCGCGAACGGTAAGACTGGAGGGTTAGCTTTGGTTAGGAACATTTCTTTCATTTCCCATAGTCCTATCATCTTTTTACGTAGTAAAAGAGACACTGTACCATGGATACATCTCAAGAACGGACGAGCAAGAATTTGATTGTGCAAGAATATTGTGTCTGATGATCAAATTGGAATTATATCTCATTCTCGACTGCAGCTGCAACTTTTGATTATGGAACAAAAACTACCCATATAAAGAACGAATATATATTTATAACTCATTCTATCTGTGTACGTGTGGCAATAACAGCAATGGCATAATTGGCTCGAGCGCGTGCGCGCGTGTATCTGCATAGGTTGAACCCAATCTGAAAGAGATTGCGTAATGGCCATTTTCAAGGTTGGGATCAGAACTTTATTGTATGGCGTACGGATGGGGTTATAATTGTAAACAGCGGTTCACCACTTGGATTGTGAACCTTGTATTGCTAATATTTTATTTTGTTCCATTTCTGCCAAATTTGCTTCGCATATTGTCCTGATGTTTAGATTTTGAAGCGAAAGCGTGTGAGTGTGTGATTTTGATTTTTAACGTAGCTTTTAAAAAAATTTTCAGCCATATCGCTACAATGTCTGCAGTGTGGCAGTTTATAGTGATGCCAAGCACTGGGGCATCATGCCGCAGACATGTAGCATGATGTCCCACCCAGTCACATTACCCTGACACCAGGCCTACCAGTCCTAACACTAACCTCTTAATGCTGAGCGCCAAGCGAGGCAGCTACTAGTACCATTTTTGTAAGTCTTTGGTATGACTCGACCGGGGATTGAACCCACGACCTCCCGCATCCGAGCAGACGCTCTAACCAAAAGACCACCGGAGCGGTCTGAAGCGAAAGCAATATTACCATCGCTCATATCATATGTCTCTTACAAAATTCGTGATTTTTGAGGTTTAACGCCATTTTTAGCGCATGATAGGCCCAAACACAAAACAACAGTATTTGATACGATAAATACACAAAGAATGCCGCTTTTCTAAGCGACGGACATCTCTCAGACTATGAACTTAACACCAAGTTAAGGACGAGAAACAACCAATATAAGGTGCAATTTTTTTTCTTTCGTTTTTTTATGAACATGTTGCATTATATCCACATTATCTTTAACGCCTCTACCTATCAATCCAAATGTAAAGCTGTCTTAACCTGGTCACAAGTTTTTGCTTTTGTGTATGTTTCAATCCACCTGCTCTCTCATTTGAAGGAAATATTTGATGTTTTGGGAGAGTGGTAATTAGATTACACTGTATGTTTATATAAACTTTGTGAAACAATCTCAAATCATTTTATTTTAAAAGTGCTTCTTTACTTTTCATTTTTACTTCAATAATGCTCTGCAATATTTTGACTGCCAAACACTTTTTGGTACTTTCAGGTCCAGATTCCTTGTGGAAGAAAATGATTACTGCGCTTAATGCATTAATTAAACATGCGGCATGTCGTTGGCATGATAGCCTTAATTATGTTAATTGGGGCCATGTGTATGACCGCTGACGTCACGATGCTGATAAACCAATTCTTGCACCAGTAACATCTTAGCGACAAAATAGATTTGCTACCGATACCCAACTAACCACATGGCAAATAGGTACATCTTCCACATCTTAGCAGTTTACATTATAGGATTGTGTCGCTCCTGTGTATTGATAACATTGCCTCTCAGGTGACGTTCATAGAAACCATGCCAAAATCTACTTCTGATTTTTCAACACTGTTAATGGAAACCAACCTATGACTTCTCAAAACGGTTAATATACATGTACTTTGAATATTAAACAAACTTTACATTAACGCATTTACAATTTTTAATTTTGTGTCCAAGGTGGCTTCTCAAACGTCAGTATGACTTTAATAGAAGTAACGGTCAAAACTCGTATTCCTCGAGTTCACACACACACACACACACACACACACACACACACTGTACATCTCATGCAATGTACAAGCTATGCCGATGATCTTATGCATCATTACACATCTACTTATGTCTTCGTCGCCTATGTTCTTTTGTCTACGAATTTCTTGTTCAAATTATTACCGTCCTGGGGTCCTAACGAAGTACTTAGTGCCAGCAACGCATAAATAAGTCTCTAGAATCTAAATTCACGCCAGGACCAAGACAAAATATCACATGAATGGCTCGTGAACTGGGTTTGGGTAGCTGCTTTTGACTGCAGCATCCCTAGATAGCAGTCGCTATTAGTGGAGGGTTCTGTTCCATCTATATACACACTAACACTTGACACAAGGTCTTGTGCAGATGATGAATTTTCTGTTATCACAATGAAAGACTATACGTTTTTCGGGACTGATGTTGTTGTTATCGGGTTTAATGTCATTTTCAGCGCACGACAGGCTAAACATGGCGGCCAGTATATTTTGTGGAAGAAGAACCCCGGAAAAATCCAAGAAGATCCACTGAATCACTGGAAGCTGCTGGCAAGCTTTCTCACATACCTACATTGGCCGAGTTGGAGACCCGAACCCACATGGACAGAGGTGAGATGCCAGTGATCTATAAAGGCGAGCGTCTTAGACCACTCGGCCACCTATCTCGGGACTAAAGATTAGCGTTTCAGAAAGAGCTCCGCGTATATACGAACCAAGTCTGAATGCGGTTTTGTAGTTTGTTTTGGTTTTTTTTCTTCAGCTTGTGGTCTCCTCACAAGCCAAGTCAAACAAATCTCCTTTCACAATGATAAAGACCCGAAACATAAATCTTGATACTTCACAAGCCCTGTTGTCATTAAGAAATAACTAAAACTAACTGCTCTTGCCCCCGTGTTGAAATGACCTTGAAATGATGCTACTGAAACAAAAGCTTTTATCTCGAGAAAGCCAGAGATGGCTTA
Organism: Megalonaias nervosa; assembly: GCA_016617855.1. Classification (NCBI taxonomy): domain Eukaryota; kingdom Metazoa; phylum Mollusca; class Bivalvia; order Unionida; family Unionidae; genus Megalonaias; species Megalonaias nervosa. The sequence continues at coordinate 5,145 of JAECUM010004818.1, read as the reverse complement.
CTATAACCCGGCCATGCAACTATCGTATCATTCCTATATCTATATTAAGCAACATGGGAAAATCAGTATTATTTTCTCTATGCAATGACAGAACAGAACAGAGAGAGAGAGAGAGAGAGAGAGAGAGAGAGAGAGAGAGAGAGAGAGAGAGGTCTGGTTTCCTACAAAAGTATCCTGCTAGACATGTTACTACTCGCCATGAACAATGAACCAAACTTCTACACTAGAAAGTTTCACTCCAGCTCTTTCTCTATGGGTCGACCATTTAATTTTGGGGGTGGGGACCTACACTTTTATTGAAGATAAAATTTCCACTTCTCAAATAGCTTGAAAGAAATAGATTTATAGGAACAAATAAATTTTTTATCTTTTATAATAGTTGGAAAAAATAAAATATCTTTAGTCAAGTGGGGAAAAAAAATGGCTCAAAAGAATAATCTAATCACCCCACCACCATCCCCATGAAAATGAAATGGTCAGTTCCATATGGATGGTAATAGCTGCAATACATTGAGTCGCTGGGCAATGACTCATAAACTAATTGCACTAGGTATTACTATGTGTGAAAAGCATGCCTAAGTGTACCACAAACCCTCTCACTAAGTTTAAGGTCACAAGGTCTTTGCATAAATATTACTGGAAGCCGACCATAGCAATACCGTCTACGATATATTCTGGACAATGGTTTATTTATGACTTGTTCTTTTCTTTACAGAAGTAATTGCTACTGATCTGCATGTAGACTTTATTTTGTGTGGAAACATACCAGCGTTTTATGTTTTTTTCGTGTACATGTACTTCTAGATGCTTGGTAAGTTACTATCTTCTATGAATCACACAAGACCATCTGATTGTTTGTTAACCATCTTAATGCAACCCCCCACCCCACCCAACCACCTAAAAAACTTACTCTATCAAACATAGACTTCTTTGACACATAGTTTCATGCAACTTCCTAACAAGGTCTTGTTCTTATTATTGGATAGCTATATCCCTTGACTTACCTTCCCAAATGCTTTCCGGGGTTTTCCCTGGTTCTTCCTCCACCATTTACACTGGCCACCATGTATAACCTATATTGTGCTGAAAAATGGCGTTAAACTCTACAAAACACAACAAAACACAACAACCTTCCCAAATGCATTCCAAGTACTAAAAAACGTCATGGTATGTCCATTTAAGAGATACTTCCCTAATAACAAACCCCAATAATCAAACAAATTATCACAAATACAGTACCTCTGAAATTTACAAATGGAAACAGAAATACAAAGGATTCAGACAGTTACAAAAGTTTTAAGAAAAGATACGCCATGACATCAATACTGACTATACCACAACAGCAATACTGAAAATACAACAAAAAAAAATTTGATAATTATATGATGACAGCGCTGATAATATGATGGCATGTTGACAACACTACAGTGACAACACTCATAATACCACGATAACAATGTTGTTAAAAATTATGGGCCTTTAAATCATTTGATCAACATCTGTTACTGTCAGATTTTATCATCTTTTGAGTGCATGCACAGCTGCATATTGGAATATGAACCTGAACTCACTGAAAAGAAGCTAGGTCTATGAGAATCAATGCTTGTGAACTCTTGGGAGTATTTCACTTTTTAAAAGATGTAAAGTTTTACATAGCAGTTGAGTCCAAGCAATCCAAAATCATAAACCAATCTATCTGTAGGCTGGAATGCATTTTCTTGCACTACTACTAGTTGAATATTTGTTGCCATGTAAGATTATTTAAGCAGAAAAATGAACCATTTTATTATTGATAACTGATTTTACTACTTAACTTTAACTTGTCTACCTCATTAGTATATATAATAAACGCCCCCCCCCCCTTGATTTTATATACTGAAATACAAAGTTAATACATCATTAAGCCAAACCATACTTGGTTCTCAAAGTGTCTAAGGCGCATACAGTCAATCAGGTCTTATCAGCAATTGCTATTACATATGATTGTCTGGTCTTAGCTATGATAGCCAGGAGGATGGAATGGCAGTAATGTGCCCACTTTACACCCTTATAAACCCAGGTTTAGTCCTTGGTATTGCCACATTTAAAGATGAATATTCACCCACTGACAATCAATGGTTTCCTCAGGCATCTCAAATTTCCATCTGAGATTTCATTATGCATAAACATTTGATCTCAGGAGTAATTACATAGGCTATGTAATGTGAAAAGATCATAAAGACCCTTTTTTCAATGTTATTGAGTTCTTCAAATTGCCGGCACTAGATGAAGCTAACGTTTTTGCAGCTGCGGTAGCATTAGTGTGTGAATTAGAAATAGAACTAATATTAATAATTGTATTGATGATGGTTGGTGTGATGACAGTGGCAACAGCATTGTCAGCCATAATAGTAGTTTCAGTGGTGCAGAAAATAACGAAACAAATTAAACAAAGAACTTTCTCAAGATTTCTTTAATATTTGTCTACTTTTAATTCCATAACTTTTATCAAAGGCCTTGTTGTCTAGTAATTCTTGCTGTCTATAGTATATTATCATCTTGAATGTAACTAACTACTTGGTCCTTATGTACCTGCAATACATGTTTGCAACAGTTTCCACCCATCACACAATAAGGGCAGCTGTATGGTCTAAGACCTTTTAAATGATGCTGAACACAAATCTGTTCATTTAGCTTTTGCGACGTCTTTGTTTGATAGTTACACTGTGTACAGCCATTCATTTTCTAGGAGTGATACCACTGCTTGTGTGCAAGCAGGGTGGATGAAAAAATAAAAGCCTTCTGACAGATTTTACAATGGTATTCATGAGTGTTACTGTGTCCATTCAAGTGAGTCTTGTAGTGGTGATAAAGAATCAAGACAAATTTGCACTGAGGACATCGGTACTCTTATCTGTTGTGACTCCTTTGGCTCTTATACATCAGCTGAGAAATAGAAATATATACCGAATGTGAAATTGGTATTCATTTGATATGAAATTTATGAAATGAGAAATACATATTTAACACGAAATGGGTATTCATTTGATGTGAAATTTATGAAACAAGAAATATAACACAGATATCCGCTATAAAATTCATGAACTGAGAAATGTTTAATGGATGTAACAGGGATATTGATTTTGTATAAAATGGCTGAAATGAGAGACATATAATGGACATGGCATTTATTTGATAAGAAATTTATGAAATGAGTTCAGTGCTGTGAGTTGTCTGCAGCGGATGCCATTTTGTGTTACTAACGGAGAATTCTGTCAAATATAACTTAGAATTAATGAATGACTGCACTCTGTTCTCTTTTATTTCAAAGGACAAGTAAATATGGCATACAATATCTGAGTAAAAGCATTAAAACTGGCAATGTATTGTGGCTATGGCAATGTATTGTGGCTATGGCAATGTATTGTGGCTACGACCAAATAAGTAAAGGCAATGTATTGTGGCTATGACCATCCACACACTTTAAACTATCAAAATATGCAAGTAGACGTCTCTAACCATATGAATGACATTATATCATTCCAAATTTGCAATGTGGACTTGGCATCTGGCATTCCATGTGCTTAAGTCTGGGGCTTACAGTGTTACAAATGTTACCTGATTTGCATAGTAGACTAGGCATCTGGCATTCTATGTGCTTAAGTCTGGGGCTTACATTGTTATAAATGTTACCTGATTTGCATAGTGGAGTAGGCATCAAGCACTGCATGTGCTGAAGACTTGGGATTACAGTGTTATAAATGTTACCTGTTTGCATTGAGGGCTAGGCATCTATCACTCCATGTGCTGAAATCTTGCGTTTACAGTGTTACATATGTTGGCTGATCTGCATAATGTATTAGGAATCTGTCACTCAGTGTGCTAAAGCCTAGGGCTTATGGTGCAGAAACAGCAAAATCTTTGTCTGCATGTATTATGGGCAATCGGTTTGAATTAAATGAACGAATTTAAAAATACATTTCACAACTTGTGTAAACTTCTTGAAATTGACTTTACATACACGGGTTTTAAGGGTCTTCCATTGGTGGATCAATGTTTCTCAAGATTTTCAAGGGACTTCCATGGGTAGATCAGTAATTATACTGCGTTCAAGGGACTTCCATGGGCAGATAAGTGTTTCTACTGGTTTCAAGGGACTTCCATAGGTGAATCAGTGTTTCTTCTCGTTTTAGAGACTTCCATATGTGGATTAGTGTTTCTACTTGTTTCAAGGGAATTCCATAGGTGAACCAGTGTATTTACTTGTTTCCGGAGACTTCCATAGGTAAATCAGAGTTTTTCTACTGGTTTCAGGGACTTCCTTAGATGGATCAGTGATTCTACTTGTTTTAAGTGACTTCCATAGGTGAATCGGTGTTTCTACTTGTTTCAAGGGACTTCCATAGGTGGATCGGTGTTTCTACTTGTTTCAAGGGACTTCCATAGGTGGATTAGTGTTGCTATTTGTTTCCAGGGATTTCTACTGGTGTATCAGTGTTTCTATTTGTTTCAAGGGACATCCTTAGGTGGATCAGTGTTTCTGCTTGTTTCAAGGGACTTCCATGAGTGAATCAGTGTTTCTACTTGTTACAAGGGACTTCCACACATAGGTCAGTGTTTCTACTGGTTTCAATAGACTTCCATAGCTGGGACAGTGTTTCTACTTGCTTCAGTGGAGTTCCATTATCAGATCAGTAATAGGAATTCAGAGAATGTAAACAGGCAATAGATGCATTTGTGTGTGTGCCTGTGAATTGGAATTTTTAAACACAGCTTTAACAATTTTTCAGTCATGTATCTATGATGTCTGCAGTGTGGCATTTTATAGTGATGTCTAGCACTTGGCATCATGCCGCAGACATGTAGCATTATGTCCCACCCAGTCACATTATCCTAATACCAGGTTGACCAGTGCTGACACTAACCTATTAATGCTGAGTGCCTAGTGAGGCAACTGTTCGTGCCATTTTTATAAATCTTTGGTATGCCTTGGCCAGGGTTTGAACCTGCAACCTCCTGCATTTGAGGCAGATGTTCTAACCACAAGGCCAGCAGAGTGATCAACCGGAGAGAGAGGGAGATGAGGAAAGAGTGTTAAAATTAAAGTTGTATGAGAGAGAGAGAGAGAGAGAGAGAGAGAGAGAGAGAGAGAGAGAGAGAGAGAGA